>QFET01001518.1:2676-69636 GCA_003316355.1 Tuber calosporum
ATACCCAGTTTCTGGGTGGTGTCTCCTCTTATTAGGGAGGGTCGTTATGTACGAGCATATATATATATACATAACAGTAAACGGCACGGATTATCGGAACGTACCAAAGTATGATGCTGTTTTTTTATTTTTTATGTTTTATTTTTTACCATTTATACTATCATAGTATATTATGGTACCCGTTGTATGATAGGTCAATCCAATGTCCCCCGTTCGATATTATACCGGTATTATAGAGGGAGGGCTTGTAGCTTGATTACCGTATGATACTCGTGCTTGTGCCTGATGATATACATCACAACAAGGGGAGGAAATGCCTCCCAACACTCTGGAATAGTCCCACGAGGAAAATAAATCCCGAGACTTCCTTCCTTCCTTCCTTCTCCGGTGTTTTTGTCCTCTGCAATGTGTTATCATTATCATTACCTCCAGTTGATGTACCAGTTGTCATACCACCGTAGGATACGTTATTCGAGTAGCCTTGGCGCGAAGACATGCATATATTTATTTTCCATACGAGTACAGCGCGAGTAAAGTACAAGTACAGACAAGGTTTCATTCAGCTGCCGCAAGTGCTCATACAAGTACTCGAGCACAATGTACTGTACGAGTACAGTACGTTGAAATAAGACTTTCCTCTGTACTAGTACTAGAACAGTAATCCGTCTCAAAACACCCGTCAAACAAGCATCACTTGACCATTTATGGAAAAAAGAAAAAAGAAAAAAGGAAAGAAAAAAAAAGGCTAGGCCATTTTTGGCCCCTCCCCTTGAACTTTTTTGGGTGGGGGTGTTTTACTTCAGCCCCTACTTTATTTCAACGTGCTCAAGGTACGAGTACCGGTACTCGAGCACTCGTACTCGTAGAGTACCAGCGGCAGGGGGGGAATCTTTGTCGGTTTCATGGCGGTGTGTGCTGTCCTGTGAATCCGTACTGGACTCGAGTACTAGTACTGCATGTATCTCTTAGATGAGTGAGGATTGGTGATTTCTGTGGTGCCTGACTTGTGCAGTACGAGTACGAGTACAGTTGCCGGTACTGTATTGTACTCGTAGTGGTTATCGGAAAGGGTACGAGTACGGAGGGTACGAGTACAGTGTCGATTATCAGCGCGGAAATGCGAGTATCATTCAAGGCCAACCTACACGTAACAATATCATACTCGTATCATTCCTGGGCTATTGTGTGATTTGCGAGTGCTGTAAATTTAACAAGACTGAAGCATGTTTTATTCTTCTCCCCCCCACCCCTTTTTATTTTATTTTATCGTATCCACACCTCTCCTTTCATGCCCCCTGACGATCATCGACAGAGGTATGATGATGCAGTATCCAGACTAATTCCTGGAGATTTACCGTCCTCCTATTATATTGTACTGAAGCCACCAGACAAACCTGTTGATTTTTTTCTTTTTTCTTTTTTCTGGAGGCCTCCAACACGCTTCCCAGCGACGGGGCTTCCGGTCACAAGGAGGGCGGCAGGTCCGGTTTGGTGGATTGAGCTCGTATCGGACTTGTCTTGGCTGATGCACATTCCGTCCCAGCTTGAACCCTTGGGGGGGGGGGGGCCAATCGTCGTCGAGGGTTCGGCATGCCGAGACATACGAGTAACTTTCATTTTTAGCCTTTTTTTCCAAGGAGCTTTTTTTTCTTTTCTTTTGTTGGCCCCGTTCGCTCGGGTCGTTGATGGAAGGCGGGAGTTATATATTTGGCGCGGTGTCGCGGTGGTGGTTGCACGAGTAGTTGTGATACGTCCGCGCGAGATTGCTTATATCAATCATAGCCACAATAAATTGAGGGGGGAAAATACACTGCAAAGTGAGCGAGAGAGCGAGAAGGGGAATTTTTGAAAGGAGGATTGAAACATACTTGTGATTCCGTCGGGAATCTCGGCACTGCTCTGCACCACCGTGAAAGGAAATGGCCATGGAGGGACCTACCGTACCCCAATTTTCTTGCCAAGTATCAAGCCAGATCTCGCGACATGGACAAGTACTGTAGCGGCATTGTGTGTGTTGAAATACCAAGTAGTCGGTACGGGTACTGGTATGATACCGGATAGAATATGAGCACACATTGAGACATTCGGACGGGATTGAATTCGCTCGTTGGGAATAAAAATAAAAAAGGATTCGGTTGACTATGGCTGAGCAAGGACTTTTTTTTCTTTCCTTCTTTTTTCCCCGAGTTTATTGGGGAGTGAAAGGTTTTCGCGGGTCAGGGACCCACAAACCAACCAACCAACCATCTAACCCTGCTGGATTTCACCTATTCTGGGCAATTGAGATGGTGGATGGTCAGTTGTGTGGGTTGTGAATTGGATTTTAATTCTGTACTACGGCCACCGTAGAATTGCCCCTAACGAAAGGTATTCTGCCGCGTCCCGGGACACCCTCCTCGGGCCTGAATATAAGAAATCCTACAACAAAAGGAACCTTCTCTTGCTCCACTGGGCCCTGTAGTCATATACTCGGGGGTAGATAAAAGTCGAGCCCACTTCCCAAAAGAGACATGTCCTGTGTATGTAAATCAAACCTGAACAGGAAACCTGGGCGATACTCGTGCCAAGGTTGTAGCTAGGTGCCACAACCCCCAGATGTTCGCAAGCTCACAACCGGGGGCACTCTAGAGAGTGCCAGACAGGTCAATGTCATTAGACAGCTCAATGTCACTTTGTGGGTTACCATAGCAACATAGAAAGAAAGCATAACTTGAAGCTAAGTGTATATTAGTAATTCTCTAAATACTAGTAGTGTTAATTTAAATCTAAACACTTTGTAAATAAATGGTAATTTATTAAAACTCATATGGGTCTCATATTGGATTGGTGGTATAAGTAGATAATGTTAAAGTATATGTATTTTTGTAATCCAAATTTTTACATCCCCCTAGTAACTATAACTCAAGATAGTTACTTTTTATATGCCTGAAGGGCCAACTTTCTCTTCATATTTGCATTAATTACCTTGAGGGGAGAATGGTGCAGGGGGCAGGATGGATAATGATGTTGTTGATATCTTGTGAAGTAAATTGCAACCATTTACATATTCTCAATCTCACAGTTATACTACTTGCAAGTATTTACATTACTCTGTAACCTATAAAGTCACCTTGAACTAGTACTAGGTTGCTATGGTAACCAACCATCTGACATTGAGCTGTCTAATGACATTGAGCTGTCTGACACTCTTTGAAGTGCCCCTGGTTCTGAGCTTGCGAACATCTGGGGTTGTGGTACCCAGCCATAACCTTGGCACGAGTACACGCTGAAGGCCACAAATTCTAAGATATAATAAGAATGGCAATTCCCAAAGGACACTGGTTACCCTACAAACGAAATTCCCATTTACAATTTTCCCAATACAGCTAGGATACCCTCTTGTAATACTTTGACACAAGTCCTTACTCTTCAGCTATTGATAATAGTCACCATTGTTGTTTTTCACATTAGAGCACTAATTTAAAAAGTAATAAAAGCCTATGGTATTAGGCACATGTGTATGAGGCACTGAATTCAGTACTGCATTCATACGAAAAATGCGCTCAAAAACCTACTCATACCCCTCCGGCCCCGTTGTGGGGCCCGCACGTCACCTGCGGCACCTACGGCAAAAACATCCCTTCACTAAAAAGTCATAAAATGGCGCCTCACTCATAAAACCATATACATCGTTGCCGTCTGTCCGACCTGATGCTGTTCGCAGGGTATATGGAGAGGGAGACTCGACCGTACCAAGGCAACTGGAATCAAGTATATCAGACCAGTGTCCGCAGAGTTATGACCATTCCCGTACAGCCTTCGCTGGGGGTGGTCGAAGGTGACGGGACGCTCTGAACGAAATCGAGAATATGTTAAGTGGGTTCTAGGAAAACACTGAGAACACACTTAGACCCTGAAAGCAAGCCTAGGAAGGTCCATAGAACTATCGGAACAAGTCGATAAGGAGGGGCGGAGCCAAAACGATATGGTATTGGACCGATCGTGAGCTCCAGTCATCCTGAAAGCCGTCTGCAAGCTGCCGGTAGTATCGGGAGGAAGAATATTGGTCGATAACTATGCTGGCCACTTGGTGTTCTAAGAAACCATTGGTAGATCCAATGATGGACTGCTTGGTTTAAACGGTAGAAGAAGGAACAAGGTCTCAGACTGATAAGGGTCTACACCCTCAGAGAAAGATGAGCCCTGATGTGTCCGTAAGCCGTGGGGGGGAAACCATATTCTCAGGGTCAAATCGCCTTCGCACTTGGATCATCAAAGATAGTTTGTGAGAGAAAGTACATATTTGTATAGAAATTAGTTGTAGTCCGCGAACACTCAGACGCAGGATATAAATATCGAAGTGCCTCCCGAGCTTTAGCCATCATCAAGCAACGGAGAAGAGATCTTATCAATATCAGAAGTTTTTTCACGAAAATCTTTACCTAGGAGCCTTCCTAGACAATCTCTGTGTACGAAGAAAGATTTAAGCCTAGTTTGATTCGCTTGCCCTTAGAATCTACTACCCTTATCAGTATATTGATATTTCTCCTTGTTACCAAGGCTCTTTAAATGACTACTGGACACCTCCAAGTCATACCTCAGGAATCACACAAGCTTACAGCTGATTCCACCCTCCTCGACAGGCTGCTGCTTGAACCACGTCCCTCCAAATACATCTCCTCTTTCGAGGAAATACTTGAAAACTCCCTCCCAGAGATTCAATTCTACACTGCTCAGGAACCATCCTGGTTCAACGATCCCTTACTCATCCCGACTGAATCAGATTTCCAAGAAATCTACAAACACTTTTACGCCCCCACCTTCCTGTGGAAACCGTTTCAAGACTACGATACTGAAGAAGGAGGAAGCTCCAGTTCTTTCAGCTTTACCTCCTCCTCTTTCACCCCATCTCTTGAGAGATTAGGAAAACATACTGAGTCCCAATAGAACGAGATGGCACGACAATTGACTGTCGACACAGACCAAGCCATGTCTGACAAAGAAGAGGTTTCTCTGGTTGGAAGCGACCATGCACCTGGACGCTCTAGGTCACCTTTGGCACTCCACCACCTGTCACAGCCAAGTGGAGTAAGAAAGTCAGCCCCAGGAACTCTATCAAGCACTCCCTGTCCCCTCTACGCCAGAAATCCAGCTATGGAAATATTAGCGGAACGTATAGGTCAGGTAATGAGCTGCTTCAACCGTACCCTCCAGGAATCAGTTGATGTGCAACATCTGGCCTACTGTGAACTATTTGGTCAAGCTCAGGATCAGGCAAATCAACTCCAGCACCATGCTCAACGGATAACCCGTGGGGAACAAATTATTGGCGAAGAGTTGAAGCAAGTTAATTTGGGACTTGAAATGTTAGCAACTAAAATCACGGCACTACAAGATGCAACCACCAAACGGTTGGAGGCAAAGTTGCAGGCGCATGAAGAACGGGCTGCACACCATGAAGCGGTAATTACCAAACTTCATGCTAACATTGGGACAACAGGACAAGAGTCACTGGATCGGGACCGCTAGCTAGAACAGGCATTGGCGAGACAAAAGGCAGAACTCCTTCAAAGACAAGTGGCCGCACAGAAAGAACATAAGAGAACCAGAGAGGAGATATGAGGACTTCACCAGAGCCTCGAACAGGAGCGGGCAGAAAGGGAGGCCTATGTGGTCAGGCAGAATGCCGCATCCGAGCAACTAAATCGAATGTTAACTCGAATGAATGAAACTTTGGTGCAACTACAAGTTGCGAGAAACCCACCAAGCGTGTGGGAAACAGTGGCACCACAGGCGGTGGAAAATCTGGGATTGGAAAAACGAACCAGGGCCGATGGCGGAAAAGAGTTCCGGTTCATTCCCCGTAGAGATAAGGGAAAGGCCGTGGATCGTGGGGATGGAAATGGAAATGGCGGAAAGGAGCCACCACCGCCCCCTCCGGCAAATGCACCCAACCCGAGAGATGATGACCCTGGGTCTGAAGACGGAGGTGGCCCCTTACGACGAGGTGGTGAGCTATTACAAAGACCCTTGCCTGGCCGTAAGTTCGAATCCAAAGCGGACGCATGGGTCGACTGACTAGGGCAAGCCTTGTCAAGGACCAACCGCCGGCAAGCGGATCTACCATTCAAGTTTGAGAATAAGCCTACTCAGGATGTGCGAGTATGGGTATTAAATTGCGAGGACTACTTTGAGAGAAACCCATGGCAATAGGAAAACGATGAAGAACGCATCAAGTATGCGTTAGGAAGAATGGAAGGAACTGAGGTAGCCCCTTTCTCGATAACCTATCAGAAGAAAATGACCGTGGACCTTGGTTTCCCAAACATAAGGGTTATGATATCGGATCACTTTCCGAGCCGAAGTTACAGAACGATTCTCAGTACTGCATAAGGCATAAAAAGCCTTAGCCGAGATGGAGAAGGTCCGGTATATAGGGGATATAGAGAAGTATCTCCTCACCATCGAAAACCACAACATTGAGGTAGAAGTATCTGGTATCGCTTGGAGAACTATAATTCAGCGGCAACTTCCTATTGAAGCCATGCATACGCTATCACATGAGAATCACGACTTGGATAGCGAATGGATAAAGGCAGTCCGCAGAGTTACCAAAGTGGGAGAATCATTCAAGGAACAACAAGGGCTATTCAGGAAAAACGACCAGGGAAAAACTGACTTCCAGAAAAGAAAACGGGAAGAGGAATCAAAATCTAGCAAGACCACTGCTGGAAATAAGAAACGAAAAACCTATACGACAGCTGAAAAGGTTGCCTACAAATTGAAAAAATAAGCGGAGAAAGGGAAAAAAGCCCCAGCTGAAGGAAAGGTTGAGCATACAAATTGGGTTGAAGCTCATAAAGGAATCCCTAAGGACAAAATTGAAGAACGAAAGAAAGCCAATCAATGCATCCGTTGCATATTGGCTAACCATACTTGGAAGTTCTGTAGGACACAGGCCCAAGTATCGGTTATAGGGCAGAAAAGGGGAAATTTCAAACCCCAATATCGACGACCCCAGATAACAAATGGGCAACCAGAACCCACGACCAGGGTTAACCAAGTCAACCAGCCTAGGATTTGCGAACTGGATGACATAGATGAGACCTAATAAGGGTTTTCAGGCACCGGCAGCGACGGCAACTGGGTACTCGGTTATAGACCCCTTACTAAAACTGAAATCAATAAAGGGGCTCGACCTCTGCAAGGTCCTACTAGCAGGGATTCCGCGCTTCTGCGTGGGAAACTCAAAACCAAAGCGAGAATCATGAAAAGCAATCCAGACATACGAGAGTATTGCAGACCTAAGAATAACAGGCGAGCAAGAAGCGATTAACTTAAACGGAGGCTCGTGGTAGTGCGGGACTAACTCTGGGAACCTGAAACTCAAAAAGAAGAAAGCGGAGTGCAACATTTGATATATATCAGACCTCAGTACGGAAGACGGTCAACTAAACCCGCATCCTTCTAAAGCCCTAAATCCTTACAAGAGATCCAAGGAAGAGTGGACAGACCAGCGCTGACTAGGGACTTCTTAAGAATCACAAGGGGGAATCAGTCTAGCCTGGATCGTGAGAAGCCTTCTAGGAACAAAATATATTACAGGTCGGCTGGACAACGGAATTGTCGGAGGAACGGAACAGGATTCCGGACATCAAGAAAAATGAAGTGGAAGAGAATGAGTAACTACGGCTACCTAGTCCACACACTAAATGGAGCAGGGTAAATCCGTCCCGAACCTGGACTCCGGTTTTGTGGACAGGATAGGCACGATAGACTCATGGGGTAAATGAGGCGATGGGCGAAGAAACCCTTGAATACCACCTAATGATACGAGTTCGGCTCCAGTTAGGCAGGGCAAATGGCCTGAGTATGGGAACCCTTCAGCAAGGGGTAAAGACTGCTAGTAGTGGGCTGCCCAGTACACCAAAGACAGAGATTTTAGTTTGTCTGAGGAGGCTTAAATAGCTGAAACTGTGCGGGCATGGTAACAAACAACCAAGTTACTACAACAACGAAAATGTCCTATAAAAGACCTGCACAGGCCCCTAGCGGCCCTAATAAAAGAAATAAAACTGAAGCACCTGCCCCGCCTTATTATTCATGCCAAGAAGGCAGGGCATCCATTGAAGCAAATGGAGAACGCATCCCAATTTGCGTTCTATTAGACTCAGGATCTAATATATTCCTAATTAACCAAGAGCTGGTTAATAAACATCACCTACCATACCACACACGCACAAATAGCTTAGACATTTACACCTTTGAAGGAACCACAATAGCAAATGTGGGTAAACACTACACACATCCTATTCTCTTTGAAATTGGGAACAACACACACCGATCTCACATCTCATGCGAAATTGCCAATGCTGGCAAATATGACTTTATCATCCCATTTGGATGGTGGCATACAGAACACCCTATAAGGCACATCGAGGATGCCCAAAAATGGACATTTAAAGACGAGAAATGCCAAAGTCATGTTAATGATGAAGGCATAGATTTGACATTTGAATGGGATGAGACCGTGGCATATGATCCAGAAGCAAGATATATTGGAAGCATCGAAATAGCACCCACTCCAGAGTCAAAAAGGATCCTGCAAACACATCAGGAATACCATGAATTCAAGAGGGTTTTTGCACCAGACATGGCAGGGAAACTAGCCGGAAGAAGAACGTTAGACCACGCTATTGACTTGATACCCGGCGCGGTACCGCCATGGGGTCCGATATATCCTATGTCAGCTTACCAGCCGGATTTGCTTAGCAAATACCTGCAGAAAATGCAGGATCAAGGGAAAATCGTGGAAAGCAAATCTCCAGCAGGGGCTCCAATTCTATTTGTTCCTAAACCTGACAGTTCAATGAGGCTATGTGTGGACTACCGACAGTTGAATAAGCTGACAGTGGCCAACAAGTACCAGCTACCCCTAATGAGCGAGCTCCGCAACCGGGTAGCAGGGGCCCAAATATTCACTAAGCTGGACTTAAAAGATGGCTATCACCTCCTAAGGATAAAGGAAGGAGATGAGTGGAAAACTGTATTCCGGACCCGATACGGCCACTTTGAATACAAAGTAATGCCATTCGGGCTGGTAAACATGCCGGCCACATTCCAGGCCATGATGAATAAAATTCCACAAGAATTTTTAGATTATGGAGTAGTCGTCTACCTAGATGACATCCTAATTTACTCCAAGACAGAGGAAGAACATGTCGACTTGGTCAAGAGGGTACTCTCTTGCTTGGGGGGATATGATCTAGCGGTATCAACCACCAAGTCAGTTTTTCATGTCGATACAGTGGAGTTTTTGGGGTATATTGAGGCAATTGATGGAGTCACCATGAATGAAAGCAAGGTTGAAAGCATAAAAAATTGGAAGGCACCAACGTCGGTCAAGGAGGTGCAAATATTCATTGGCTTTGCCAATTTTTACTGACGTTTCCTTAAGGATTTCTCCAAAATCTGCAAACCAATAACCGAAAAGTTGATGGGCGACCCCAGAAAATTCAGCTGGGGGCCAGAACGGGATAGGGCATTTGAAGAACTTAAGAAATGATTCATCTCTGCCCCTATACTCTGTCATTTCTACCCTGACAGAGAAACAATTGTGGAAACAGATGCGAGCGATTTTCCTCTAGGATGCGTCCTCTCACAGTTTAAAGACAAAAAGCTACACCTGGTGGCTTTCAACTCACGGAAGCTGAGCCCAGCTGAGCGAAATTATGAGATCCATGATAAGGAACTATTGGCGATTCTGGAAGCATTTAAAGAGTGGAAACAGTATCTGGTCGGAACAGAAAAACCAGTGACTGTCTACACTGATCACCAGAACCTACAGAACTTCCTTACCACCAAGGTATGGAATCCGCAGCAAATACGATAGGCTCAGCAACTAGCGAACTACAATTTCAAGATTGTCTACTGACTGGGCAAATGAGGGGGAAAGCCAGATGCACTAAGCCGACGGCCGGAGTACCTTCCAGAGGAGGGAGCTGCGCATAGCGAACAGTTAATACTCAAGCCTGCTCACTTCCAAATCACACTGGTGCACTTAAATCAGCCAGAAAGGGAGAAAAGAATAATTGGCACAGAGTCTACTGATTCCTTGAGAATAAAATTGCTAACTCCAAAAGCACGAATGCCTACAAAAGAGTCCCGACTAGCAGCAGGACACGACCTGTACGCACCCGAGGACTTTATAATTTCGGCCAAAGGTCTAAGGTTGGTGGAAACTGGAATTTCCGTCGGATTACCAAAAGGAACTTATGCACGGTTGGCACCACCCAGTGGAATGGCCGCCAAATTTGGGATCAGCATTGGCGGAGGAGTAATCGACACTGATTTCACTGGAGAAGTCAAGATTATCATAATGAACCATGGAAACCAAAATTGCCAGGTTCGCAAAGGAGACCGAATGGCACAAATGATCATTGAGAAGATACACATGGCCGAAGCACTAGAAGTTGACGGACTAGCAGAAACTGCAAGGGGCAAAGACGGATTTGGAAGCACGGATGTATCACCCAAGCGATCAGGTGCAACAAAGACACAGGTAGTGGTTACATACTTGCAAGCGGACAAGGCCGAAAATGAGTTTCTTGATGAAACGGACCATCAAGCAAGACAAGACAAAGGAATACTCCTAATGTCTAATACTATCATGTCCAAGGTCGATATTAGGAAATATGACCAAACATTATTAACCACCATCAAAGACGCAGGCCAGAACGATCAAGACTGGCAGGAACGCAAGCAAGAATTGGAAACGTTAACCAATGAGGGCAAACCATTACCAGGTCACTGGGCAGTAACTGAAGGACTGATATACTATAAGAATCGCTTCTACATTCCAGACAACGAACAGCTGCAGACAACTATAACCAAAGTTGCCACAACTCTAAGGTTGCTGGACACTTTGGACAGGAGAAGACTCAGGAAATTGTTACCAGAGACTTTAATTGGAGAGGGCTGACAGCATGGATAAATGACTACGTAGGTCATGCGATGAATGTCAACATAATAAATCCCTATGACATGCGCGTTTTGGTCTGCTGCAGCCTCTAGAAGTCCCGTTGGCAGGCTGGACCTTCATATCAACCGACTTCATCACACAACTACTAGAATCACAAGGAAGAACACAAATTATGGTAGTTGTGGATCGGTTTACAAAGATGGCTCACTTCATAGGTCTGAAAAGTAATGCAACAGCAAAAGAAGTTGCAAACGTATTCTTGAAGGAAGTTTGGAAGCTACATGGTCTTCCGGCAGATATCATGTCCGATATGGATGCAAAATTCTCTGGAGAATTCAGGGAATCCCTATGCAAAAGCCTAGGGATAAAACGAATGATGTCAACAGCGTACCACCTCCAAACTGACTGACAAACTGAAAGGATCAACCAAGTGCTGGAAGGATACCTCAGGAACTTTGTCAATTATGATTAAACGGACTGGTACCACTTGCTCCCACTAGTCAAGCATGCCTCCAACAATTCAGTAACAAATTCTCATAGCATGTCACCCTTCTACACAAACTATGGATTCCATCCACAAACAGAATGGATGAAGGAACGTAAAGCCCAGAATCCAAGCGACCAGCTATACGCACACTGGATGCAAACAATACACCAACCGGCCAGGGAAGCATTGGAATAAACACGGGAAAATATGAGCAAATATTACAACTGCAAGGCTAAGCAGCAGTCAGACATCAAGGTCGGGGACCTGGTCCTGTTAAATGCAAAAAATATATGCATCAAGTGACCCTCAAAGAAGCTTAGTCCAAAGCTGTATGGCCCATTTAAGGTATTGGAAAAAAGGGGAGAACGTGGCTTCAGACTCGAAATATCCCCAAGGTGGAAAATCCATGCGATATTTCATGTATCACTGTTGGAACCCTATCGAACATCAAATCGACCAGCAAGGGAACAACCTTCCCGCGAGCCAGAAGAGATCGATTCAGATTTTGAATGGGAAATAGAAAGAATCGTGAAGAGTCAAATAATCTCTTATACTTGGTGCGTGGGTGGTCGGAACCAACAGATGCGTGAGTTACGGTATTTTGTGAAGTGGACTGGGTGTTCTGAAGATGAAAATACTTGGGAACCACCAGACCACTTAGAGCATGCACAGGAATTGGTGGAGGCATTTCATAGGGAGAATCCGGATATGCCAAAGCTGGCAGACATTTAATGAAAAGGAAAAGGTTTTCCTAGCGTGACCAAGCAAACGCGATAGGTTTTTTACCCTACCAAGTCGAGTTTAAAAAGGAGGAGTATTTTGTTTTAATGTTTAATTTTGTGTTTTATTTTGGATAAAGGAAAAGCAAAAAGAGGGTAACACCTACAAAAGCGTTTCGAGACGAACCCTCGGAGGAGGGAGCTCATGTTAGGCAGATGTGTATGAGGCACTGAATTCAGTACTGCATTCATACGAAAAATGCGCTGAAAACCTACTCATACCAATCTGGCCCTGTTGTGGGGCACGCACGTCACCTACGGCACCTATGGCAAAAACGTCCCCTCACTAAAAAGTCATAAATTGGCACCCCCCTCATAACACCATATATGTCGTCGCCGTGCGTCCGACCGGATACTCTACGCAGGGTATATGAAGTGGGAGACTCGGCCGTGCCAATACAACTGGAATCAAGTGCATCGGACCAGTGTCCGCAGAGTTATGACCCTTCCCGTACAGCCTTCGCTCGGAGTGGTCAAAGGCGACGGGACACTCCTTACGAAATCGAGAATATGTTAAGTGGGTTCCAGGAAAACACTGAGAACACACTTAGACACTGAAAGCAAGCCTAGAAAGGTCCATAGACCTATCGGAACAGGTCGATACTGAGGGATGGAGCCTAAATGATATGGTATTGGACCGATCGTGAGCTCCAGTCATCCTGAAAGCTGTCTGCAAGCTGACGGTAGTATCGGGAGGAAGCAGATTGGTCGACAACCATGCTGGCTACTTGGTGTTCTAAGAAACGATTGGTAGATCCAATGATGGACTGCTTGGTTTAAACGGTAGAAGAAGGAACAACGTCTCAGACTGATAAGGGTACCACACCCTCAGAGAAAGCAGAGTTCTGATATGTCCGTAAGCAGTGGTGGGGAAACCATATTCTCAGGGTCAAATCACCTCCGCACTTGGATCATCAAAGATAGTTTGTGAGAGAAGGTGCATATTTGTATAGAAATTAGTTGTAGTCCGCGAACACTCAGATACGGGAAATAAATATCGAAGTTCCTCACGAGCTTTAGCCATCATCTGGCAACTGAGAAGAGATCTTATCAATATTAAAAGTCTTTACTTGAAAATCTTTACCTACAAGCCTTCCTAGACAATCTCTGTTTACGAAGAAAGATTTAAGCCTAGTTTGATTCGCTTGCCCTTAGAATCAACTACCCTTAACATATGGGCACACTTCCAGAAGGAGATAGGTTGCAAGTGATATTAAATGATAATGGGATGTCGAAGTATATACTATATGCAAAAGAAAAAGTAAGAAATCAGTATCTAGAAGGTTCCCCATCAGCATTGATGACAAGTTGAAAAGCCTAAGGCATGGAGTGAATGAGGCTATCCAATCTGTTGCAGGGAAGATAATTTCCAACTAAATTCAGAACTGTTTCCAAAGTTCAGATATTGCCAATGCTTCTGTTAGGCACAGGGGTACAAGGTACTGGAATTGAGCACTAATTCATATGAAAATTGGGCTGAGATACTACTCATACTCCTCCAGCCTCCTTGTGGGGGCCGCACGTCACCTGCGGCTCCTACAGCAAAAAGTGTCCCGTCACCAATAAGCCGAAGATCAGCGCCCCTATTGTAACACCAGATACTTTGTCGCCGTCTGTCTGTCCGGATAGTGTACGCAGGGTATATGAAGAGGAAGACTCGGACGAGCCAATGCAGCTGGATTCTAGTGCATAAGATCCGTGTCCGCAAAGTCAGAGCCCATTCTGTACATTCTTCGCTGGAACAGACTAGAAGTAACAGGACGCTTTGCGCAAAAATGAGAATATGATGAGTGGGCTCTAGGAGAAACATGAGAACCCACTCAGACCCTGAAACCATGCCTATCTTGGTCTAAGGACCTATCAGAATGGGTTGATAAGGAGAGGTATAGCAATACGTGACCGTATTGGACTGATCGTAAGTCTTAAGTCATCCTGAAAGCTATCTTCAACACCCCAGCAAAGCCGGTAGTATCCAGATAGGTAACCAGCCAAGTTGGCCACTAGGAGTTCTAAGAAACTATTGGTAGATTACAAGATTGATGACCTGAGTTGAGCCGCAAAACTAGGAACGACATTTCCGAATGAGAAATGGTTGAGACTATCAGGAAATAAAGGAGCTCTGATATATCAATAAGCTGCGGGGGTAACAATATTATCAGGATGAAACGGTTCTCGCACCTAAGGTTGAAGGACGGAAACAGTTGGAAGTATATTATATTATAGAAGTTAGAAGTTGTCCGCAAACACTCAGACACAGGATATAAATATTGAAGTACCTTCCGAGCTTTAGCCATTATCAAGCACGGAGAAGTGATCCTATCAATATTATCAGTTTTTCTCAGAATCTTTACCTACGAGCCTTATTAGAAAATCTTCCTTTACAAAGAAAGATTACAAGCCTAGTTCGACTCGTTGCCCTTAGAATTAACTACCCTTAACAGTATATTGATATTTCTTCTTGTTACCATTACACAATACATAACTATCAGTCACCTCGAAGACATAACAAAGGAATCACATAAGCTTATAGCTGATTCCGTCTTCCGCCACAAGTCAATTCTTTGACCTTGTTTATAAATCTTTATTTCCTCAATCAAAACCCTCCTATATGACTCCCTTCCAGAAATCGAGTTCCTACCGAACTTCTACGAACCCTCCTGGTTCACCGATCCTAAACTTGTCCCCACACCACAAGATTTCTCTGAAATTTATAAAGAATTTTACAGACTATCCTTCCATTAGTATCCCTTTATTGAATACAACAGTGAGGATAGTGGAACATCCAGGTCTTTTTCTTCGAACGCATCATTTACACCCTCCGCTTGGGGATTTGGGAGACATATTAACTTCCATTAAGCTATATCCTCGTGACAATTGACTGTAGATCCTGACAAGGTTATGTCTGATATAGAAGAAGTATCTCTTGAGGGAAGCGACCATGCACCTGGACACTCCAGATCACCTTTGGCTCTCCACCACCTCTGACAGCTGAGTGGAGTTAGCAAGTCAGCCCCAGCACCCGTTCAAGTACCCCTAGACTGCCTGATGCCAGAAACCCTGCATTCGAAAAATTGGAAGAACTTATTGGATTAGTAATGGGCAATTTTAACTGAACCTTGCGTGAATCGGTCGACAATACTCATCTGGTCTACAATAAACTGTCCATTCAAGCGCAGGTTCAAGTAGACCAACTTCAGCACTATGCAAACTATATCGCACGGGGTGAACAAATCATGGGAGAAGAGCTCAAACAGGTCTATACTGGGTTAGAAATAATTGCGGCAGAGACGATCACCCTGCAAACAGCAACCACTAAGAAGATGGAGGCCAAGTTACAAGCTCAGGAACAACAGGCTACGCACTATGAAGTAGTAAGTACTCAACTTCATGCTAACATTGACGCAATAGGGCAGGAATCTCTTGACCTAGATTGCCAATTAGAAGAGGCCCTATCCCGCCAAAGACACCAACTTCTGCAAAGGCAGATCGCGGTACAGGAAGGACATCAGCGGACCAGACTGGAGTTAAAGGAACTCCACCAAGGATTAGAATAAGAACACATTCAGAGAGAAGCCAAAGACAAAAGGCAGAATACAGTGTCAGACCAAATGAGTCACATGCTGGCGTGAATAAGCAAGGCAGTAATGCAACCACAAGTTGCCAGAAACCCACCTTATGTGTGGGAAACAGTGGAACCACAACCAGAGGAAAATCAAGGGTTGGAAAAACGGACCACTGCTGACGGAAGAAAAGAAATCCGCTTCTTTCCCTCTTGAGACAAGGGAAAGGCATGGATGATGGAAAAGGTAACAACAATGCTGGGAAAGGACCTCCACCGCCTCCACCAGTGAATGAACCTAATCTGGGCGACGATGACCCTGGCTTGGAAGAGGGAGGTGGCCCCTCTAAAAAGGGTTGTGAGCCATTATAATGACCCTTGCCAGGACAAAAGTTCGAATCCGAGGCAGATGCATGGGTGGATTGGCTAGGGTAAGTATTAGCCTGTACCAATAGACGGCAGGCGGATTCCTCTTTCAAGTTTCAGAATAAGCCTACCCAGGATGTGCGAGTATGGTTACCAAACTGTAAGGACTACTTTGGCAGAAACCCATGGCAATGGGAAGACAATAAAGAAAGGATCAAGTGTGCGTTAGAAAGAATGGAAGAAAGTGAGATGGCCCCTTTAGCAACAACTTACTAGAAGAAAATAACGGGGGACCACAAATTCCCAAAACATAAGGGATATGATTTCTGGATTACCATAAGGGCCGAAGTTACAGAACGATTCTGAATACTGTATAAGGTGCAAAAAGCCTTAGCCGAGATGGAGAAGTGCAGGTACACAGGGGACATAGAGAGGTATCTCCTAATTATGGAGAACTACAACATCGAGGCAGAAGTATCCAGTATCGCTTAGAGAACTTAATTCAGCAGCAACTTCTTATTGAGGCCATAAGCATACTATCACATGGAAATCATGAATTGGATAGCGAATGGATCAAGGCAGTTCGCCGGGTTACCAAGACAGGAGAATTGTTCAAGTAACAACAAGGACTATCCAGAAAAAACGCCTATGGAAAAGGTGACTCCCAGAAAAGAAAACGGGAGAAGGAATCCAAATCCAGCAAGAATATGGCTGGAAATAAAAAGCGAAAAACTTACACGGCAGCTGAAAAGGCCCCTTATAAATTGAAAAAACAAGCGGAAAAAGAGAAAAAAGCCTGCACTGAAGAACAGGTCAGGCACACAAATTGGGTAGAAGGTTATAAAGGAATCCCCATGGACAAAATTGAAGAGCGAAAGAAAGCCAATCAATGCATACATTGCACTTAGGCCAACCATATTTGGAAGTTCTGCAGGAAACAGGCCCATGTATCGGTTATAGGACAAAAACGGGGAAATTTCAAACCCCAACATCGATGACTCCAGGGAACAACAGTGACAAAGGGGCTAAAATTGCCAACAATAAGGGTGAACCAAGTCAACCAACCCAGAATTTGGAAACTGGATGACATGGATGAAACCTAAGATAAGGTTTACAGGCACTGGCAGTGACGGTGACCGGGTACTCAGGTATAAACCCCTTAATGAAACTGAAATCAACAATGGAGCTAAACATCTGCAATGTCCAACTAGCAAGTATTCCTTGCGTCTTTGTCGGAAACCTGAAGCCAAGTGAGAATCACGAAAAGTAATCTAGACCTATGAGAGTAATATAGACCTAAGAGTGACAGGCGAACAAGAAGTGATTAACTTGGATGGCGGCTTGTGGTAGTGTGAGACTAACTACAGGAACCTAAAACTCAAAAAGAGGAAAACAGAGTGCAACATTTGGTATATATCAGGCCTTAGTACGGAAGATAGTCAATTAAACATACGTACCTATAAAGACCTAAATCCTTCTCAGAGATCCAAGGAAGAGTGGACAGAGCAGCGCTGACAAGGGACTTTTTAAGCATGACAAGGAGGAATGAGAGTAGCCTGGATTATGAGAAACCTTCCAGGAATGAAAATATATAATACGTCAGCTGGATAACTTAATAGTTGAACAAAGGGAACATGATTCCTGACATAGAGAAAAATGAAGTTACAAGAGAATGAGAAAATATGGCTAACTAGTTCACACGCTAAAATGGGCAGGGTAAATCAGTCCCGAACCTAGATTCCGGCTATGCAGATGTAATAGGTGCTAGCCTGTATGAACGGTTATACAATAGAGCCTAAGCGGTGGCCTGCTATCGCTTTGGTATCAAAGGGAGACCTGCTGAGAAGCGAAGATAAGGGGAGTACAATCGAATGGTTTATAGAGTGAAAGGGAACAATAGGATCGCTGTTCAACCAAGTGTATTCACTGTCTTGGCATCTGTCTGAAGTCTGATGTCTCCTGCTAGCCAGGAGACAACTGTTAAATACATGAAATCTTTCATGCAAGAGCTGAGGCTCTAGAAACCCGCAGCCACTATCATTACTGGTGAGTGTATAGCTACCGGAATCCAGTGGCCCTGCTGGAGTCCTGGAAAGCCTGGAGCTTTCCCACAACACTGCCTCTATACTACCGCCGGTATACATGACTTGTTCCTTCCCTTGAAACTCCTGGGCCACAATCCTGACTATCCCCCCAAGCATAAAGTAATAAGGGTTCCGGAATCTAGAGATTCCGGTAGGGAAATCAAACACAAAAGAAATCAAATCAAATGAATATAATCACACAAAGGAAAGGCTAACGTGAGTGGTAATAGAGGTACCAGAATCTGTATACATGTTACATTCCCCAAATCTGAACATTACATATCTTCTGCAAAGGCCATAGGCCTCATAGCCGCTCTCCCAAGGCCCGAGCATAGAATCATCATCAGTGTTGAAATAGCTATCATCTGAGCCTGCAGAATCATATTCCTCATGTTTATAGGGCTTCCAAAAATCGTTGAGTACTATGGTTCTAGTGCAAGAGATTGTAGAGACTTCCATAGGCTTCCAGAGGTCCTGTCAGAGTGGAAGGTGATCTTAGGCATCGGTTCTGTACTGTGGTTCTATTTCCAATATTCCGCTATGATTTCCATTGAGTTCTCCAGGTTCTCGATAGGTTCCCTAGAGTCATCTGTCCTTTCATACCCTTTCCAGTCTACAAGGAACTTGACTCTATTGTTCTGTAGATGATAATCCAGTATCTCCTCTACTTCCTATTCCTTTGCATTATTGATGAGCTTATGGGCTAGCCTATCCATCCTCCTAGATGTAAATCTATTGAGGTCGTTCTCATAGTATTCCTGGAGGCATGAGATATGAATGTATGGCTTCTGGCGCTCCATTCTCTTATCAATTCAAGCTTATAGTTATCGCTACTAGATTCATGCTCTAGGACCTTAAAGGATCCAAACCAGAGAGGGTATAGGTTCTTGGATCGTCCAGGGGCTGAGGTGTAAGGGCGTCCTCTAACAATAACTCTGGTATCAATGTTGAATGGTCTTCAATAGGGGTTACTCTTTTTATCTGCTTGCACAGTCTGCCGGAATGTGACATGCTTTCTGGCCATATCAACTTCCATCCTGGTGGCTTCATGGGCATTCAAGATCTCGTCCAATCTTGGTACTTTGCAGCCTGATTTGAGGACAGGATTGAAGAGCTTCCAAGGGTGTCCATAGAGTGCTAGGTATGGAGATATTCCTAGGGATTCATGGGGGGCACCATTTATGGCTGCTGCTATCGCTGGGAGGGCTTTGGACCAGTTGTTCTGTTTTTTGTTGATGAAGTTCCTGAACATCTGTAAAGGAGTGCGAATCCGGCGCTCTACCTCGCAATTGGTTTTTATTGGTGGTATTGAGTTGCCATCCAGACCTGGTTCCTATTGACTTTATCATCTGAGACCAGAACTTAGAGGTAACTCGGGAGTCTTGGTCTAGTACTATGCTTAGACGATGTCCTTAAACACCGAATATCGTCTTCTGGAGCTTGCTGAATACTTATTCAGAGGTGTCAGAGTCCTGCAGTGGTTTAAGATGAGTGTAGGAGGTAAAGCGATTGATAATAACTATGATAGTTGTATGGTTGTTTAATTTGTTAAAGGGGCCAGCGAAATCGATTGGAAGGGATTGGTAGGCTTCGTCATGTGCTGGGAGGGCTAGATATCTACCTGCCGGAAGTGTTGTGGGTTCCTTGTTGATCTGGCATTGATCACAAGCGCGACAGTAGTCTATGAAATCCTGGCACATCTGAGGCCAACGGAGGAAATGGGTGGGGTACTTGTAGGACTTGTGAGCAACAAAATGTCCTAGGCCTTCATGAACTGTTTGAGGGATGAAATCCCGAAGGAATCCTCCCCTTTCTAAGGGTCCCAAAGGGATATAGATGTTAGAATAGCCGTTGGTATTGTCAGCTATCAGGAGGCCATCCTGGATTGAATAGTGTAGCATGTCACTGGTGTCCAGGACTCGCCAGAAAAGAGGGTCAATCTGGAGGGCTTCAATGACAGCTCGGCGGAATTTTCCCATAAGGGATGAGTGGAGGGTACCAAGGATGGTCTGGGCCTGGCCTTATCAGTTTCTGTAGAATTCCAGAAAGCTTCAGGATCACTATAGAGGGGTCGAGAAGCTGGCGAAGATGGTGAAGCCGGAGGTGTGGAGGATGGAGTTACCATATCTGCAAGTCTGAGATATTTGTGTCCTGGTAAGGGTCGGGATATAGAGCTAACGTTTGATGGAGGGAGGCTACTGTCCATTGAGTTATCTGATGTTGCTTTCACTTTCTTTGCTTGCTTTCACTTTTCAGGGTCCTTGGGGAAGTATGTATTGGCTTCTTTGCTGTCCCTATAAGTAAGTCACTGGTCATCATAGCAGGATATCCAAGAGAGTACTGAATGACTTAGTTCCTCCCTAGTCTGGTAAAGGTTCAATGTAGCTTTGTCTTGACAAGAGTTGCCTGCCTGGATGCTGCTATCGGTACTGCTAGCGCTATTCTTGCGCTTTTGGGAGCGAGTGACTGCATTGGTTGCTATCTATTTGCTTGCTAGGTAGTCTGGGGAGGAGCGATAGATAGATTCGTGAGTAGTGAGGGATAGTGAGTGCTGTCTTTCTTCAATAGTTTCTATTTCGCTATCGGAATCTATGCTATAATGTCTTGAAGAAGGGTAGTTGGTTTGAATCTGATTGAGGTTGTGGTTCCAGAGATCTGAATTTTAGGAGTTGGGGTCCTGTAGTATTATATCATCAGGCCCTGGATTCGTTTCATGAACTCTGGTTAGAGAGTCTGCCAGAAAGTTCAAAGCTCCAGGCATGTATTTTATTTTAAAATTAAAGCGGCTGAGATGCATTATCCAGCTTTGCTGCCGGTCACTGTGATTCTTCTGTGTTATGAGGTTGGTAAGGCTCTCATGGTCAGTGACTATAGTGAACTTTGTGTGTGACAACAGGTGGACGAAGGCTTGTACAGCCTCAACTATTGCAAGCGCTTTCTGTTGGTGGGTTGGGTAGTTACACTCAGAGGCTGACAGTTTTCTTGAATAGAATGCTGCCAGTCTGGCTGTATCTCAGGTTGGTCCTTGGCCTATCCAAGCACCACTGCGGGTAGGAGATGCATCAGTGAATAGCCAGATTGGTTCTGAGTTGGTATGTTCAATAGGTTTAAGAATTTGATGATGTTTCGCTACCTATTTCAATGCATGAAAGGCTGCTTCCTGCGAGTCTGTCCAGATCCATTCCGCATCGCAGCTAAGCTCTGTAAGTGGTGCGGTAATAGTGGTGATATATGGTGAGAACTCGGAGATATAATTAACCATCCTACTAAAGGGCTGAAGTTCCTTTCTGTTCTGAGGTCTTGTTCAGTCATCAACACTTTTGATCTTCTCTGTTGCTGGGTGAATGCCTTTATCACCGATAGCTGACCTAGGATATCAAGCTTTTGTGCAAAGAAAATACTAATCTTTGGGTTGGCATATAGCTGCGCTTTTTCCAGCTTCTTGCAAATAGCTTTGATATGCTTGATATGGTCCTGATGTGTATTGCTATATATCAGGATATCATCAATGTATACCCATACAAAGACTCCTAACACTTCTGATAGTGTATCTTCTATGAATCTCATCAAAGTTCCTGGTGCATTTGTGTCTGCTTGCAGCATTTCTTTGCAGGTGAAACCTCCAAAAGGTGTCTTGAAAATGTTATACTTCTCATGCTCAGGATTAACCCTGGGCTGAATGTAGGCATCACTGAGGTCTATCTTGCTTCCGAATATGGCTCAGCCCACAGTGTTGATTATGAGTTGCTGATTGGGGATTGGACCTTCATCCTTATTAGAGTTCTTATTCTTGTAGCGAAGGTCTACTAATGGTCTTATCCTGCAATCAGGTTTTCCTTGAATGAATATGCTGGCGCCTCCTGGAGTTTGTGATCTATAGAGTATCCCAGCCATGATTTGCTTCTCTATCCATGCCTGAAATTTAGGTATCAATTTTTCTGGGGTCTTGAAGGTTGGCATCTTGACATGGGGGTCTGGGTCCTTGATCACGATTTGGTGGTTAAAGCGCCACAATGGCGGTAGGGTTTTAAGTATTTCTGTGATAAAAACCTGAGGGAATATCTTGAGAAATCTGGGATAACTTGCTGGTTAGCCATCACTGAGCGAGGCTGGGTGCTTTTCCTCTTGCAGTTTACTTAGACTTTGTGGTCATGGAAGTAGAGTGTATTTTTCCAGCAGTCTATGACTGCTCTAAAGCGTATGAGGTCATCCATACTGAGTAGGATATCATAATCTGATATTGGAGTGACACTCATATTTATCTTGGGTACCTTCAGGCTTCCAATTTCGATATCTGTGATGCAGGTGTTATTGCTGGTTGATCTAGATCCTTTGACAGCCATTTTGAGCGTTGTAGGCGTCTTCTTATTAGTATAAGGGATATTGTTTGTTGTGACAAAGTGATTGCTGATGAGGGTACCGCCAATGGTTCCAGTATCTGCAAGAACCCTGGCGGGTTTCTTGTTGACTAGCATAGTAAATTCTAATGCATGGAATGGCCTGGCCACTTCCTTGGGGGCGCCAACAGTAGTCTTGAAAGTTATAATGGTATTCCTTCCATCCAACTCTTCAGTGTCATCGCTCTATGCATCATAGTGCTCTTGATCGCTATCGTGGGTGTCCTGGGTGACAGTGACATGATTGCACTTGATTTCCTTCTTTGGACAATCATTTGCCATATGTCCTACTTTTCCATGGTGGTAACAGGCACCTTCTCTCGTGGGTCGATCCATTTCCTGTTTGCATGGCTTTTTATACTTAGATGAGGTCGATTTTCTCGCTAGTACTTTGCCTATTCCTACTGGCTTATTGCTGGTTTGTTGTGGAGAGTTCTTAGCTTTCTTTGACTTATTTCCAGATGTGCTGGAAGAGCTGCCGCTACTCCCATAGGCTCCTGTCTTGAACTTTGTTGCATCATATCCCTCTGCCAATTGAACCAATTGATTCCAGGTGTCAGTATCTCTTATCTGTGGTGTCACATTTCTTCTGACCCAGGGATCTATGGCATCCAAAGTGCGTTGTCTTTGTACATAGTCTGTTATACAGTCTCTAGGCAGGGTTCCTCTTAGGTCTTCTAGTTCTCCAGCAACCTTGGAAATTCTCTCTGGCTTGCCTTCTGAGGACAGTTGTATCTTCTGCCATTTGAGGTACAGGTTATCTATATTGGTTGATGCTTCAAAGAGCGGTTTAAATCGATTCTTGAATTCAAGGCGGGAGGGTTGGTTGTCTTCAAACTTATCAATGAGGTTGAGGTAGGAACTATGTGCTCGCTTTTCTGTATAGGTGCCATAGTAGTCCACTACATCCTCAGTGTCACCAAGGACATCGTACTTAGATATGTACTTCTTAACCTCCCTAAACCCATGCTTGAGTTTGTCTGGTTGTGGATCTTCTCCTTCTCTACTGAACTTGATTGGTATGTGGAAGCTTGATTTTTGGTCATCTGCATTGGTCTGGAGCGTCAGCCATGGTCCTAGATGCTGGCGGAGGTGCTGGCGGGTGTCTGGGAGTTTCTTGTTCTTTGCCTTTACCCAGAGTACTGGTGGTGGTGTATAGGGTCCTGGAGAGTCTGGAAATCCGCCAGATGGTGTCTCGCTTCTTTATGGTACTGCAAAGTATGGTAGTGTTCTAAAGACTGTCTCCAAGATACTTCTGGTTCTTGGTCTCGATTCCAGAGCTGTCTCTGTTCTCTGGCTCTCTCATTGGACGATTTGTTCTGCTGTAAAGTCTTCTTCTAAGTCTGGATCAAGGTCTCTCGGTTGTAGGAAACTTTGTCTTGGTATTGGTGTATCGTTACCTTCTCCTTCTGGGTCTGAATCTGAGTTATTCCCAAGTCTGTTGGGAGGTCAGGATATCCTTGCAGACCTAGTGGTCTAACATCTTCTATCTGTAATGATGAATGTAGCACTTGAGCCGGGAGTCTCTCCCTGCCACTTCTGCTTCTAACTAGCTATCAAGAGAAGGGAAGGGTTATCAGTCCTACAAACTGTTTTCAATCCTGAGAACCAGATATCACCTGCTGAGGCAAAAAAAAGTGACACAGGCGCTAGCCTGTATAAACAGTTTTACAATAGAGCCTAAGCTGTAGCCCGCTATTGCTTTGGTGTCTAAGGGAGACCTGGTGAGAGGCGAAGACAAGAGGAGTACTAAAAAGTGGTTTATAGAGTGAAAGGGAATAATAGGATCGCCGTTCAACCAAGTGTATTCACTGTCTAGGCATCTGTCATCTGTCTGATGTCTCCTGCTAGCCAGGAGACCACTCTTAAATACATGAAATCTTTCCTGCAAGAGCTGAGGCCCTTGAAACCCACAGCCTCTATCATTAATGGTGAGTGTACAGCTACCGGAATCCAGTGGCCATGCCGGACTCCTGGAAAGCCTGGTAGTTTCCCACAACACTGCCTCTATCCTACCGCCGGTATACATGACCTGTTCCTTGCCTAGTAACTCCTTCTGCTCCATCCTGCCGATCCTCGAAAGGATATAGTAACAAGGGCGCCTGAATCTACATATTCTGGTAGTGAAATCAAATACAATAGAAATCAAAGCAAATAAATGTAATCTGACAAAGAAAAGGCTAATGAGAGTGCTAATAGAGGTACCAGAAAATGTACCCATATTACAGTAGCCAGGATAGGCAGGATAGACTCATGTGGTAATCAAGGTGATGCATGATGAATTCCCCTAGTACAACATAATGATATGAGAAGTGTAGCGCCTCCTTGGGTGTATCCGGCATCAAAGGGACACGTCTCGGTAAGGTATAACGATAACCAACTCTGATCGCAACCTGTCAGGACTTCAAGTTGGTAATAGTTACCGGAGATCTCGATATGTTGGGAAAACAGTCGTCGATTACTATATCGCCAGCTTCGCTAAGTCCTAGACTTACTTGCTGTAGTTTCGTGCGAACTGGAAAGTAGTAACTGCTCAACCAAGTATATTGAAAACTCTGTCTGTTGATGTCTGCCCTATCTAAGCTCCCGAGGGGCAGTCTTGAATACATGATCTCGCTTTTCCAAAGATTTCCATATCCTTCCATTTGATTTCCAATCAACGGATATAACCAAGCTCCGCTTGTAAAGTCCTCCAATAAAACAAATGCCTCATGCACCTAAACGGTGCAACAAACATAATATGTATCATCCCGATACATAAAACCAAATATAAAACATATCGGGAGTCAGCCTGATACATGAAACACCACATAAAATAAACTAAGTATCAATCGATACTTGAAACCAATAATAAAACAAAATAACCCCTTACTAGCCCTGCTGGTTTCCGATAGCCTTGTCAGCCTTAATAATAGTAACTAATACGGGTTACACCCTAGAAATAAAACAACTGTTTCCAAAAACAAAAAACAAAAAACAAAAAGACACTAATTTTCCATACATCAAGATCCTAATCAAAACCAAGGTTTGATAACCTTGCCATCATCAGAAACTCCTGAGTCGTCATAGTCGCTCTCCAACTAGGGTTTCCAAAATCCATCGTCCACCTTTCCTTCCTCAGCAAACTCCACGTAGACTGGTGTCTTTGGCGTGAATCCGAGCTCGATATATCCAGTAATGATAGGAAACTCGCCGCCGGGACAGTTATCTGTCCACTATTCCAGAACAAGGTTCATAGCGTTCTCCAATCCTTCGACAGGCTCCCAGCTGTTCTCTGAATCTGCTTAACCTTTCCACTTAATAAGAAACTGGTCTCGTCCATAGTGCTGGTGGTGGTCCAACACTTGTTCAACTTCCCATTGCGGTACTTCTTCAATGAGGATGGGCGCTGGTTTTGCATGGGCTCTACCAGGGAACCTCTCATCATTGTTCTCCATGAACCTCTTAACTGCAGAGCAATGAAATACCCCTTCCTAGCAGCGGTAAATCCTAGCGTCTATCTTAACTGTGTAGTTCTGTGTGTGGGAGTCGTATTCCAATACTACGAAGGGTCCCCGCCATCTGGGTTCCAGTTTCTTACTTCTACCAGATTCTGTAGAGAACAGGTCCCCCCAAACTAACAATCGTTCGCCTACATCAATGGGTTTATGGGTGGTCCTTCTTCTTGCTGCCATCCTGGTACTCCTAAATCTTGCCATCTTGACAGATTGATTGGCCTCGTTTTGCAATTCCTGGTGTTTGTTCAGGAAGTCATCGGAGGCAGGCACCTGGGTGTTTCTGACTCTGATAGTCGACAGCATAGGGTAATCTCGTCCATACACGGCTTTGTATGGTGATATGTTCTGGACATCAGAATGTCCTGCATTCTCATAGGCTGCTAACTCGGGAAGCGCAAGTAACTAGTTGTTCTGGCACACGTTAACAACATTCCTCAAGGCGGTTTTAAGTTCCCTAATTTTTCTTTCAGCCTGGCCGTTGGTTTCGTGGTGTCCAGGTACTGCCTTGATGTGCTCGATCCCCAAAGACTTCATGCTTTGGGCCCAAAATCGTGATGTAAAACGTGGGTCCGTATCACAGATAATCGACGTAGGTACTCCATGTGGAGTGAAAAAATGATGCCGTAGGAGGGTGAGGGTCTCGATTGCTTGACTGTTTGAATGCGGAGGGATAAACTAAGTGAATCCAACCGCCCTATCGACAACCACTAGTACTGTATGGTACTTGTTGTTTCCAGATTTGTTGAATAGTCCTGCAAAGTCGATAGTGTAGGAGGTGAACATCTCTGAGGGTACTGGCATAGACTGTCCCTCTCCTACAGGTATTCTTGCGTTCCTTATTCCTTTGGCATAAATCGCATTGGCGAACATAGTCTCGAAAATCCTTCCTCTTCTCTGGGCAGAATCTGTATTCTGTAGTATAGCGTAGGTTCCTATCTGCGCTATGGTGTCCTCTGTTGTGAATCTCATGAATAACGATCTCCCTTAGTGTCATCCTATTCACTGCATGTCTCTTAGGTATGTATATGCAATCTTGACCACCCCTGGTCGTTGCATACATTAGACCATCACCGATCCTGTAGTGGGATAGCTTGCCACCTCTCGCGGTGTTGATCGCGTCAGAAGCCTGCTTGTATAGGTCATCGTTCCTGTAGGCTTCCACCATCTGTCTTCTCCAATGGCTGCTCATTTCTGCCACTACTGCTACTGCATCCAGTTCATCCTGTACTCGCTCCAGGCGTGGTACTTCCTGCTCCGCGTCCTCGTAAAGCTCGTAAAGTGTATGCTGGTGGTGAGGGAGGGTAGGTGGTTCGATTACTGGTTTAAGCCTTGGTTGGCCTAGTGCCGCATTGGAGTAGAGGGGCCGCTTAGGCTCCTTTGGTGGTTGTTGGTAAGGACTCTCCTGGTCCTGATAATCCGAACTCATGTCTCCTAGTTGTTCGTTCAAACGTCGTCTGATTGCATCCAGGTCCAATACCAGCCATGGAGGTAGCAAGATGCTATTCCTTTCTTCGTAGGTAGAGACTAGTGCGGGTAGAACTATCTTGTCTTTAAGTTTCTCGTCCTCATGGATGGTACACTGACGATCATAGCATGCGCTCCAGTGCATGGCTGCATGATTTCTCTCATCATCGCTAATCACTAGGGTGACTCTGTCTCCTCAATCGTTTCCTGCCCTGATAGAGTAATTCGAGTTATCAGATGCAAGTGGTTCTTCAACAGGAAGTGGTTCGAAGCGTGACATATTAGAGGATGTAAAAGGTATGTTATGAGGATTTGAATCTTCTTTGTTGGTAGGGTCTTGAGCGTAGTTTGGTTCTGGATCAAATTGCTCATAAAGACGGGAAAGAGCGTCAGCTAAATAGTTTCCCTTCCCAGGCCTATAACATATCTTTGCCTGGTATTTTCCCAAGTGGGTTCGCCACCTCAATTGCTTGCGTGAGGGGTTCTTGGTTGTTTTCAGGTATACCAGTGGTTGGTGGTCGGTTATGATCGTAAATTCATGCCCTGCAAGAATATGATCAAAGGAGGTTAAGGCATCCATAATTGCAAGTGCCTCCATATCGGTAGTTCTGTAAATCATTCGTGAGTGGGTGAATTTCCTGCTGTGCAATGCCGCAGGCCTCGCCGTTTCAGGTGTGTCTCCTTGTCTTACCCAACCTCCTATCCCTGAGTCAGAGGCATCCGTAGTGAGCCATATCATTTGTCCTGAGGTGTGGTTGATCTGTCTTATAACCTGATTCCGTTTAGCGATTTCCTTCACATTCTCGATGCATTGATCATGTGTTGGTGTCCAAACAAACTCCTCATTTCCGGTAAGATCCATCAAGGGTGCTGTTATATTAGCAATATGTGGTAGGAATTGGCTAATGTAGTTTACCAATCCTAGGAACTCCTAGAGTTGCTTCTTATTCTTTGGTGTTTCCCATTCCTCAATCCTCCTGATCTTTTCAGGTGATGCTCTAAGCCCCTTGTCATCGATGACGTGGCCTAGTACTTGCAATTCTTTAGCGAAGAAGTCCGACTTCTTTCTGCACGCAAAGAACTCCGCTTTTTCCAACTTGTCACAGACCGCTTTAATGTGTTTCAAGTGGTTGGACTCAATATCGGAGAATATGAGTATATCGTCGATGTACACCCACACAAATTCTCACAGGTAGTTGGCCAGTAGATCTGACAGGATCCTCATGAATGTTCGACGTGCATTCATGTCTCCTTGTAACATAACCTTGCTAACGAAACCCCCAAAGGGTGTTTTGAAACTGTTATATTTAACATGGTCAAGGTGCACTCTGGTTTGAAAATAGGCGTCGCTTAGGTCAATCTTGCTCCTGTATCGCGCACTAGCTAGTGCATTGAGCAATCTCCTCTGGTTCGGAATAGGTTCGTCATCCTTCCGAGTATTGTTGTTTCTCGCTGTAAGGTATGCTAGACATCTGATCGTGCCATCAGTCTTCCCTTTGATTGATACAAATATTGGTGCTACTCCAGGCACTTTTGCTCTTTCAAGGACTCCTTCTCGCTGTTTCTGGTCCAGCCATGCCTTAAGTCGAATCTCGTACTTTTCTGGGACTGAGTATGTTGGCATTGTCTTCAGATTCTCTGGATCCTTTAATCTGATTCAGTGGTTTTTCTTCCTTAAAGGTGGTAACCTTTCAGGAATCGGATCTGGAAATACCTACGGGTATTGTTCCATTATCTCTTCTGTGCTTGTCACAGCTGCTCGAATTGTGGCACTTGTTGGCGTGCAATTGACCCATATCTTGTAGTCAGGAAAGTGAATCCTCAGCTTTCCACATTCGACTGATGATTTGTTACGTGATAGGAATGGCATTCCAATCAAGGCATCGTACTTGGCTAAGTTTCCCACCATCATTATATTGCCTGTAGTCTTCATATTCCCAATTGCTATGCTGACATTACATTCTTTCTGGGATTCAGATCATGACCCTCTTATAGCCATATGAATGCTTGCCGGAGTTGCCATTTCGGTACATGGGATTCCATGTGTAGTGACAAAGGTTGCGCTCAATAGGTCTGTTCCTATTGTTCCTGTATCAAATAGGACTCTCGCTTGTTTGCCAAGAATCAGGATCGTTCCTTCCGATGCTGGGTGACTCTTTTCTCCTTTGAGTAGCGTATTTTGCACTGATGTATTGGTCTCGACTTCTAAGGCATTGACATATACTTCATCTTCGCTGCTGATTTCTTCAACTCGGTTCGATGATGTTTCCTTTTTTGGTGTCTTGCCTTTGCCTTTGTCGCCTTTGTTGGGACAATCCTTTGCCATATGTCTATTGCCACCGCAGGTAAAGCAGGCTACTTTTTCTCTTGGAGTCTTTGTTTTGCTTGATTCCTTTTTCTTCCATTGAGGTTTGTTGTCCTTCTTGGAGTGGTCTTCCTTGAATCGGTCTTTCTGCTTATCCTTTCCATAGGCTCCTGTATCGTGGAGGATTGCATCGACTCTCTCTGCATAGGCTATCGTGGTCTGGATTGTTTCGCTAGAATCATACCATGTTTCGACATCTCGCCTTAGCCTAGTGTGGATACTTTGGAAGAATTTTTGGATGAAGGCATATTCTGAAATGGTGCCTTCTGGTAGTTGTGATCGGTACATCAACAGGTCTGTAGCCACCGTTGTGATGCGCTGCGTCTTCCCATTCTTGACTTGTTCAATCTTGTCGAATCGTTTGTAAAGGTCATCCTTCTGTCTGGATGGCTGGAATTGTTCTCTTAACCAATCAATAAGCTGATCTTTGGTTAAATCTTCGCCATAGTTTTCTGCCGCCTGGAAAGCTGCTTCTTGAGCTCTCCCTTCTGTGTATAGTATCCAATAGTTTCCCACTCCGTCTGTTTTGGAGTTGACTCCGTGTAGTCTTAGGTATAACTGGACTGACTTGTACCAATGATTGAACGCTTCTGGTTTAAGGTCCTGTCCTTCACCACTGAACTTCTTTGGTGTAGTAACCTTGATGCTAAGCTTCGCTGTAGTTGCTGGTGTTGGCTCTCTAGCCACTGGCGCGTTACTAGGTCCTGGATTCGACATGTCGTGTGATTCGCTACAGCTATCAGAGCTCTCTTCGCTGTCTGAACTGCTTGGATCGTCTTTGGGTGTTGCTACTTGCTTTCCTTTCAATCCCTTTGGCGCACCGGGGAACTCTCCAGGAGTTCTGGCTTTTTCTTTGGCTAGTTCCTTCACCGATTCCGCTAGCAATTGCTGTGCTTGGTCTAGTGATAACTGTCTTCCTGCTTCGTCTACTTTGAAGCTGGATGCCATAAATTGTTTGCCTTTGGTGCTCTGACTGCCTTCCGTTTTGGTAAGTTCCTGTCGCAGGATCTGCTTACCTGACCTCGTCTGAAGTCTCTCGTCACCCATTCTGGGCAACTGTTTGCAAGCCTGAGGTTTCCTAACCTCTGCCTGCTTCTAACTCAACTACTTGTTGCAGTTAAAAAAATGTAACGCCTCCCAGGGTGTATCAGGCACCAAAGGGATGCGTCTCGGTAAGGTATAACGATAACTAACTCAGATCCCCAACTGTCGGGACTTCAAGTGGGTAATAGTTACCGGAGATCTCGATATATTCTCAAACAGTCGTGGATTACTATATCGCCAGCTTCGATAAGTCCTAGACTTACTTGCTGTGGTTTCGTGCGAAATGAGAAGAAGCAACTGCTCAACCAGGTATATGTAAAATTCTGTCTGTCGAAGTCTGCCCTATCTAAGCTCCCCAGGGGCAGTCTTAAATACATGATCTCGCTTTTCTAAACCATTCCATATCCTTCCATTTGATTTCCAATCAACGGATATAACCAAGCTCTACTTGTAAAGTCCTCCAATAAAACAAATGCCTCATGCACCTAAACGGTGCAACAAACAAAATATGTAGCATTCCGATACATAAAACCAAATATAAAACATATCTGGTATTAGCCTGATACATGAAACCCAACATAAAACAATCTAAGTATCAAATGATACTTGAAACCAATAACAAAACAAACAGAGTATCAATCGATACTTGAAACCAATAACAAAACAAAATCACCTCTTACTAGCCCTGCTAGTTTCCGTTAGCCTTGTCAGCCTTAATAATAGTAACCAATACGGGTTACAAGAATGCACCAGTTAGGTAGTTAAATGACAGGTGTATGAGAACCCATCTGCAAGGGGTAAAGAACGCTGGTAGTGGGCTGCCCCGTATACCAAAGGCGAAACTTTTAGTTTGTCTGTGGAGGCTTCAATAGCTGAAACCGTGCGGGCATGGTAACAAATACCGTAGTTACTACAACAACAAACATGTCATACAAGAGACCCACACAGGCCCCATATGGCCATAACAAAAGAAATAAAACACAAACACAAGCGCCGCCTTATTATTCATGCCCTGAAGGTAGGGTGACTATTTAAGCAAATGGTGAATGGATCCTAATTCAGGTGCTATTAGACTCGGGATCTAATATATTCCTAATTAAACAAGGACTGGTTAACAAATCTCGCATACCATACTTCACACGCATATATAGATTGGATCTTTATACCTTAGCGGGAATAATAGCATCAAATGTGGGAAAATACTATACACCTCTTATGCTGCTAGAAATCGGGAGTAATGCCCCCTGATCTCATATTTCTTGCGAAATTGACAATGATGGCAAATATGACTTTATCCTTCCTTTTGGGTCCAGGATTACAGAACATCCCATAAGGCACATTGAGGATGTGCAAAAATGGATATTTAAAGATCAAAAATGTTAGAGTTATGTTATTGAGGCTGGCATAGACCTGACATTTGAATGGGACGAAACTGTTGCCAATGACCCATAGGTCCGGTATAATCGCAGAAGCAAGGGAGCATTTCCTACAGTACCAGATGTGACAGAGTTGATGCAAATACCTCTGGAATACCATAAATTCAAAAGGGTTTTTGCACTGGAAACAGCCGAACAACTAGCCAGAAGAAGAAACTTTAACTACATAATTGATTTAATACCCGGCGCTGTACCTCCATGGGGCCCAATATATCCAATGTTTGCCCACTAGCTAGGTTTGCTAACCAAATACCTGAAGAAAATGCAGGATTAGGGGAAAATGGTGGAAAGCAAATCTCCTGCAAGGGTACCAATTTTATTTGTTCCTAAGCGGGACAGGTCAAAGAGGCTCTGAGTGGATTACCAACAGTTAAATAAATACACAGTGGTGAACAAATGCCCGTTACCACTGATGAGTAAACTACGAGACCAGGTCGCTGGGGCCCAAATCTTGACTAAACAGGACATGAGAGATAGCGATCACCTCAGGAGAATAAAGGAAGCAGATGAGTGGGAAACAGCATTCCGGACCCGAAATGGCCACTTTGAATACAAAGTAATGCCGTTCGGGCTAGTAAACGCACTGGCCACATTTCAAGCCATGATGAACAAAAGTTCTACGAGAATTATTAGACCATGTTGTAGTAGTATACCTTGACGGTATCCTGGTTTATTCTAAAACGGATAAGGAACACATAAACTTTGTCAAAAAGGTTCTTTGTCACTAGGAAGAATATGATCTAGTGGTATCAACTACCAAGTTGCTTTTTCAGGTAAAGACAGTTGAGTTTTTGAGTTACATGGTGGCAATGGATGGAGTCACCATGAGTAAGTGAAATGTTGAATGTATTAAGAATTAGAAGGTACCGGGGTCCGTGAAAGAGGTGCAAATATTAATTGGATTTGCTAATTTTAACTGACATTGCATTAAGGATTTCTCCAAAATCTGCAAACCAATTACCGCAAGATTGAAGGGCGTCCCCAGAAAGTTTAGCTGGGAGCCGGAACAGGAAAGGGCATTTAAGGAACTTAAACAAAGATTCATCTCAGCGCCAATACTCTGTCCTTTTTACCCTGACAGAGAAACCATAGTGGAAACCGATGCAAGTGATTTTGCACTAGAATGTATCCTCTCACATTTTGTGGACATAAAGCTACGTCCGGTCGTTTTCCACTCAAGAAGACTGAGCCCACCGGAGATAAATTATAAGATCCATGTTAGGAACGATAGGCGATTCTGGAAGCCTTCAAAGAATGGATACAGTACCTAGTGGGAACAGAGCAACCAGTGACTGTTTATACGGATCATCAGAGTCTACAGAATTTCCCCACTACCAAGGCATGGAATCCGCGACATATACGATGGGCCCAATAACTGGCGAACTACTATTTCAAAATTGTCTATCAACCAGGAAAGCGAGGCCTAAAGCCTGATATTATTAAGCCAATGGCTGGAGTGTTAGGCACATGGGTACAAGGTACTGGAATCAAGCACAGAATTCATACGAAAAAATTGGGCTGAGATACTACTCATACCCCTCTGCCCACCTTGGTAGGCCCCTTCACGTCACCTGCGGCGCCTACCGTAAAAAGTGTCTCCACACCAAAAAACCGAGAATTGGTGCCCATCTTGTTACGCTATATACGTCGTCACCGTCCTTCCGACCGGATGCTGTGCGCAGGGTATATTAAGAGAGGGACTCGCACAACCTAATCCAACAGGAATCAAGTACATAGGATCCGTGTCCGCAGAGTTATGGACCATTCCATACAGCCTTCAGTGGAATGCACTGTAATTAACGCGACGCTCCGCGCAAAACTCCAGAAGAAACATGAGAACCCACACAGACCTTAAAAGGATGCCTATCATGGTCTACAGGCCTATTGGAACACGGTGATAAGGAGAGGCATAGCAATACGATACAGTATTGGACCGATCATAAGTTTTAAATCATCCTAAAAGCCATATGCAAGACACCGGGAAAGCCGCTTGTAATAGAATCCTACCATATTTCTACTACTACTACTGACTTGATGTTGGTTATTACTTATTTGGGTTTATACCTGATAAGAGCTACTATTTGGTTGTCCCTTCCTACTTGGTTATATATTCGTAACTAGTTATTCCTTCCTTTTTTCGCTTATCCTTACCCCTCCTTGCTTATACCCATTTGCGTACCGGTATCCTCCTGCTATACCTACTGGATTTGTATAGTATTAGCGATCTCTTGTTCATTGTTGTTTGGTTTCCTTTACTTGTTTTGTTAGCACCATCCTGTCGCACAAAACCCTCTGTTTTCGGATTATGGTTACATATTTATGCTGCCTCTTTTAGCATGTTTGTTGGACATGATGTTTGCGCTTTTCTTTAGTTTTGCTAGCTAGAATCTTTGTATTTGAAGAGCCTGCAATCCCTTAAGGATTCGTACTCTCAAGCCTCACAGGACTTTCATCATTTATACTACAAGTTGAACGGTCACTCAATTAGTTCTATACATTTTACCTTGTTTCATGAAGACCTATCCATCGACGCTTATCACACCCCTTATTATATCTTCAGAGTCCCTTTGGGATTCTTGAGATAGTTGGAAGTAGGTTACACCAGTAGTATCCACATAGGTCACCAATCAAGTTGGCCACAGGGAGTTTTAAGAAACTATTGGTAAATTACAAGATGGACTACCTGAATTTAGGCGGCAGAACGAGGAACGACATCTCCCACTGAGAAATGGTTCACACCATCAGGAAATATAGGAGCTCTGACATGTCGAGAAGCTGCGGGGCTAACAATATTCTCTGATGTCAAACGGATCTTACACTTAGGATTCAAGGATGGAAACAGTTTAAAGTATATCAAAATATAAAAGTTAGAAGTAGTCCGCTAACACTCAGACACGGGATATAAATCTTGAAGTGCCTCCTAAGCTTTAGACATCATCATGCAACAAGGAGAAGAGATATTATAAATATCATAAGTTTTACTTAAAATCTTTACCGAAGAGCCTACCTGGACAATCTCCGATAACGAAGCAAGATTATAATCCTAGTCAGATTATCTTTCCAATAGAATCGACTACCATTCACATGGAGTATGGTCTTGTGGCTGGAGCTGCTCAGAGCAAAAGGTCAATACTCATGCCTTCACACTTTCAAATCACATTGGTGCAGTTAAACCAACCAGACAGGGAAGAAAGATTAATTGATACAGAAATCACAGGTTCTTTGCTGAAAAAATTACAATCTCCAAAGGTACGAATGTTAACGAAAGGGTCCCGACTAGCAGCCGGACATGACATGTATGCCTTGAGTATTTCCTAATCACTGCCAAAGGACAAATTGCTAGTAGAGACAGGAATTGCCGTTGGATTACTAACGGGAACAAATGCGCCCTTCGCACCGCGAAGTGGAATAGCAGCCAAATACGGGATCAGCATTGGTGGCAGAGCAATAGACGCAAACTACACTGGGGAATACAAGATTATCATAATGAACTACGGAAATCAAGATTGCCAGGTACACAAAGGGGACCGAAGGGCACAAATGATCATTGAGAACATATACATAGCTGAGGCAATAGAAGTTGACAGACTCACAGACACTGCAAGAGGCAAAGGTGGATTTGAGAGTATAGATATATTACCAAGCCGACCCCCTGCAACATAGACCCAGGCAGTGGCCGCCTACTTCTAAGCGAACCACGCTGAAAATGACTTTCTCGATGACATAGACTATCAAGCGAGACAAGATAAAGGTATACTCCTAATGTCTATTGCAATATTGTCCAAGGTCGATATTAGAAAAGATGACAAGTCATTATTAAGAACCATTGAATAGGTAGGCCAGAAGGATCAAGACTGGTAGGAACGCAAGCAGGAATTGGAAATGTTAACAAACAAGCGCCAACCACTACCAAGTCACTAGGTGGTAGCAGAAGGGTTGATCTACTATAAGAATCTCCTATACATTCCAGAAAACGAACAGCTGCTGACAACCATCGCCAATGGTTGGCACGCCTTTAAGGTCGCGGGACACTTTAGACAGGATAAAACTCCCGAAATAGTTACCATGGACTTTCACTTGAAAGGACTGACAGTGTGGATCAATGACTATGGATGGTCATGTGATGAATTCAATATATAAAATCTCCACGACATGCGCAGTTCGGTCTGCTGCAGCCCCGGGAGGTTCTGTTCGCTGCTTGGTCATCCATATCCAACGACTTTATCATCCAACTACCCGAGTCACAGGGAAGAATAGCAATTATGTTAGTTATGGATCAGTTTACAAAGACCGCGCACTTTATAGGTCAGGAAAATAATGCCACAGCTAAGGACATTGCGAATGTATTCATGAGGGAAGTCTGGAAGGTACATAGCCTTCCAGCTGAATTCATCTCTGACATGGATGGAAAGTTCTCGGGAGAATTCTGGGAATCCCTATAAAAAAGCTCTGGGATAAAACGAAAGATATCAACTGCGTACCACCCATTAACTGATGGACAAACAATAAGGACCAACTAAGTGCTGGAAGGATACCTCAGGAACTTTGCCAAATATGATCAAACGGACTGGTACCAGTTGCTAACACTAGTCTAGCATGCCTACAACAATTCTGTAACGCATTCACACGGCATGTCACCATTCTACGCAAGCTATGGATTCCATCCACAAAGGGAATGGATGAAGGAATGCAAAGCCCTAAATCAGGGTGACTAGCTATACATGCACTGGATGCAATTAATACACCATCAGGCAAGAGAAGTATTTGAACAAGTACGGGAAAACAAGAGTAAGTATTATAACCGTAAAGGTTAGGTAGTAAGCAGACATCACAGTTGTGGACTTGGTCATGCTAAATACAAAAAACATATGCACTAAACGACCTTCTAAGAAGCTTAGCCCAAAGCTGTATGGCCCGATCAAAGTATTAGAAAAAAGGGGTCTACGCACCTACAAACTAGAAATATCGCCGAGATGGACGATACATCCAATATTCCACTTATCCTTGCTGGAACCCTATCGGATATACAATTGGCCAGGAAGGACCCAGCTTTCCCTCGAACCTAATGAAAATATTCAGATCTCGAATGGGAGATCAAGAGTATCGTAAAGAGTGAATTAATTTCTCACAGCAAATGACTTTAAGGTCACAACTGACAGATGCGTGAGTTAAGCCAGTTTGTGAAGTGGACTGGTTGTTCTGAGGATGAAAATACTTGGAAACCAATACACCATTTAGAGCATGCAGAGGAATTGGTGAAGGCATTTCATATGGAGATTCTGGATATGCCAAAGTGGGCAGATGTTGAATGACGAGGAAAAGGTGTTCCTAGCGGAGCCAAGCAAATGCAATAAGTATTTTATCCTACTAAGTTGAGTTCCTAAAATGGACATGTATAAGTGTTTTTTAGCTTTTAAGTTTAATTGATTATTAAAATAAGAGAGGGTTACCTTTGGGAAATGGCGATGCGAGATGACCGCTTGGGTGAGGGGTCTCATGTTAGGCACATGGGTACAAGGTACTGGAATCATGCACTGAATTAATACGAATATTGGGCTGAGATACTACTCATACCCCTCCAACCCCCTTGTGGGGCCCGCACGTCACCTGTGGCGCCTACAGTTAAAAGTGTCCCCTCGCCAAAAACCAAAAGTTACCACTCCTCTTATAACACCATATACCTCCTCACCGTCCAACTGACGGGATAATGTAATCGTGGTATAAGAGGAGGGAGACTCGGACGACCCATTGTAGGTGGAACCAAGTGCATAGGATCCACGTCTGCAGATGTACGGCCCTTTCCGTATAGTCTTCGCTCGAATGGACCGTAGGTAACGGGACGCTCTGCGCCAAAATGAGAATATGATGTGTGGGCTCTAGGACAAACATGAGAACCCACTCAAACTCTTAAAATATTGCTATATTGGTCCAAGGACCTGTCGCAATGGGTTGATAAGGAGAAGCATTGTAAAATAATCGGGTATTGGACCGATTGTAAGTCTTAAGTCATTCTTAAAGCCTTCTGAAGCCCGCGGGATAGCCGTTAGTATCCTAATAGGTCACTAGCCAAGTTGGCCACTTGGAGTCCTAAGACACTATTCGTAGATTGCTGAATGGACTACCTGAGTTAAGCGGCAGAATAAGGGACGATATTTCTGAATGTGAAATAGTTCACACCATCAGGCACTAAAGGAGCTCTGCTATCTCGATAAGCTGCGTGGGTAACAATATTCCTAGGGTCTAACAGTTTTTGCACTTAAGATTGAAGGAGGAAAACAGTTGGAAGTATATTAAAATATAGAAGTTAAAAGTAGTCCGCGAATACTCAGACGCGGGATATAAATATTAGAGTGCCTCCCGAGCTTTAGATCTCCTCAAGCAATGGAGAAGAGATCTTATCAATATTATAAGTTTTGCTTAGAATCTTGACTTATGAGCCACCTTAGACAATCTCTGTTTTCGAAGAAAGATTATAAGCCTAGTTCGATTTGCTTGACCTTAGAATCAACAACTCTTACCAGGTTCCCCATGTTTCCCCCAATTCGTTCACCATATCGAGCCATAAACCCTTGATTAAGGTCAAATCAGTTGATAGCACTATGTAATATAATAAAGATATCGATATATTGTTTTTTTGAAATATTCTGCAGAAGTACCTTGGCCTTTCCTGTTATAAAATCAAGTATTCACCTTTTAGTTAAACAGAATCTACCCCAAACCATTTTGATTGCCCTACCTGTTTCATATATTTGATTGATACTATTGAAGTGGTACTCAGTACTTATGTGTCAGGTAACTTATTATTAGGTACAACGGTATGATATACAGGAATCTACTACATTAGTCAAACTAAAATTATACTGAGATACTACTCATACCCCTCCGGGTCTCTGGTGGGGCCTGCAGATCATCTTTGGCACCTATAGTAAAAAGAGTCCCCTCACCAAAAAACCCAAAGTTGGAGCACCTCTTTTAACACCCTAGACATCGTCGCCGTCCTGCCGACCATATGCTGTAAAGTAGGTATATGAAGAGGGAGAATCCGACAACTTGTCCTGCTGGAATCAAGTACATAGGGATAGTGTCTGCAGGGTTACGGACCATTCCGTATGGCCTTAGCTGGACTAGACCGATCATCACAGGACGCTACAAGCGATATTGAGAAAAACATATGTAGGTTACAGGAAAAAATGAGAGCACATTCAAACCCTGAAAACATCCCTATCTTGGTCTATAGACCTATCGAAACAGGTTGATAGGAGAGGCATAGCTATGAGAATTGGTATTGGACTAATCGTTACTCTTAAGTTATCCTGAAATCCATCTGCAAGACAACAGGGAAGCCAGTAGTATCAAGATAGCTCATCAGACAAGTTGGCCACTGGGAGTTCTAAGAAGCTATTAATGTTCAAATGTGTATGGGCACGATCTTATATCTATCGGAATATACTAACGCAATACTAAGCCAGTATTGCGGGCACGCCTTGATGAGGAGAGGTAGATATATGAAGGTAGATTGGTAGGTAGTCTGTTCCTTGTTCTTCTAAGCAAGAAAAGTGGGTGGTAGCACCTATATATACAAGTGTGCGCCCTCGCATTATCTAAAAGAATATAAAAGGGAAATATATAAGTACGAACGGGTTTTACCGTAACGTCAGTAGGAAAAACATAAGTGCAAACGTATTTGACTATGAAAACCTGCCAAGGAAATCCCAAAAGTTTATATAAATCTAAAGTGGTGTGAGGGGTTTCGTTGTGGATGATAAGACATAAAGGACGGAACAATAACCGTTAAAATATGTGATAAGCAAGCGAAATAACCCTAATATCAGATAAAGAAATATACATAAGAATCCTTATCGTGATAATGAAATATAACAGAAATAAACGCATAGTATGTCCTAGCTGTAGTAATGTATACGGTGTAATAGGTATTGCCGAAACACTAACCAGGTAAGAGAATATATGACATGTTCAAGGAAATATTCATATGAAAACGAATAAGAAATTTCAACACTTCCCCTCATTATCTACAGCCCAGAAGTCCCATCAACCGTCTATGTGCCGGTTTCACTAAGATTTTGGTGCAGATATCGGCATTATTTTCTGACGACTCAACTTTTAGTAAAGTGAACGAACCGCGGTCGAGTTCTTCTGGTATTTTGTGAAAGTGAACATTGATGTATTTGGTACGTTCATTGAGTTGATGGTTTGTCGCAAGAAAATTAGCGCCGGTATTATCTGCGTGCAAAGCGATCGGTAAACTTAGTCAAATATCTTTGAGGCCTTTTTGGAAATATTGGATTTGTCGCGTAGCCAGTGACATAGCAACGGATTCCGCTTCGGTAGTAGATGTAGCGACGGATGCCTATTTCTTGGATCGCCAGGAGATACATGAACCATTTAAGATAACAATGTATCCTATGAAGGACCGGCAGGTATCAAGGCAAGCTGCAAAGTCCGCACCAGCATAGACATCGATAGCAGGAGTTGCGTTGGTTGGGTACGTGTAGAATAATCCTATATTTTCCGTCCCAGCAAGGTAACGAAGGATGTGTTTAGTGGCCTTTAAGTGTGCTTCCGATGGGCAAGAAGAAAATTGAGAAAGAAATGAAATCGTATATGAGAGGTCGGGTCTTGTGCTAGTGGTGAGGTACATAAGTGATCCTATAATCGATTGGTAAATGGAGGGGTCTGGTATTCGTATGTCTTTGGTCCCTTTCGTAAGTTGTATGCCTTTTGGTAAAGGGGTAGAAACGGAACGTGAGTTTTACATGCCATATCGTTGGAGGACTAACTTGATGTATTTTTGCTGGGTAAGATGTATGCCGTCTGGTATATACGTTATGTGCAAGCCGAGTAGGAAGTTAGCTTCCCCTAGGTCAGTGATCTCGAATGCCTTTTTCAGGTCTTTAATCAGAGATGTGGTGTGGGGGGAGTCGGCTGCGTGTATGATAATGTCGTCGACGTAAACCGATACATAGATGTCGTGTTTAGCATGGACGAACATGCATGGGTCGAGGGCTGATGTCATAAATCCTTTGGTGGTTGAGAATTTTGCGAAGATAGCATACCATTCATTCGCAGATTGCTTAAGTCCATAAAGACATTGGTTAAGTTTCCATACATTTTCTCCATCACGGTACCCAAGTAACGTTCGTAGGTAAACTTCTTCTTTGAGTTCGCCGTAGAAGAAAGCAGATTTGACACAGAACTGTCGCGGTCGCCATTTGTTTTTGGCGCATGTCGCGAGGAGGAAGTGGAGAGATTCATAACGTATGACAGGGGCGAATGTTTCTTCGAAGTCGAAGCCGGGAATTTGTGCAAACCCTTTGGCAATGGCTCTTGCGCGAAATCTTTCGAAAGTCCCATCTGCATTATGTTTAGTCTTGTAAACCCACTTACTATCGATTATCTTTCTTCCCATCGGTCTCTTAAGAACATCGAAGGTTTCATTCCTTTTTAGTGCATTAATCTCGTCATCCATCGCCGTGGTCCACTGTTCCTTAAGTGTACTGTTAATCGCTAGGTGATACGTAGTGGGATCCTCATCTGGTAGTTCAGTAGCATTTCTGCCAAAGTGTACATGTGGGCGTGAGATCCGGCCTGACCTTGTCCGTGTTTCCGGTTGCTCGTCTCGTAGGGCCTCATGTTCTTGAAGTTGTTGTTCCAAGGGAGCAGGTTCCGGAGTAGGTGACGGTGTATTAGGTCGGTCGTAGTTCTCTGGATGTGGAGGTAATGGAGGAGGATAGATTTGAATCGCTGTTGTGCGGTTGGTAGGTGTTGTACTCGGGTCCAATTCCAAAGTCTTACTGTACGATTGCAGGTCTATTGGAAAGGAGGGAGGATGGACGGTTGCAAATTGGGATTCCGGAGCTGGTGTTGTACTTAGCACTTCCGGTTGTTCAATCGTTTTAGTTGTCCTGTGTACCTGTCATGTTTCGGATATCTTATGTTGCGAGGGGATGTATATCTGGTATATCTTGTCAGAGGATGTGTATCCAACAAGATAGCCTTCGATCGCCCGGGGCTGTAGCTTCGTTCCTGGTTTTCTGGTCTCCTCAGGTATGTGGACGAAGTATTTGGTCCCGTATGGGCACAGGTGGTTGATCAACGGCTTTTGGTTGTAGAGAGATTCATAGCGCGTTGAACCTCCTAAGGATCGGTTCGGAAGACGGTTTCTGAGTTATACGGCAGTTCCGATTGCTTGTGCTCAAAGTCGTAGAGTTCAACCTTTTAACATGGACCTAGTAGCGGTTATTATGGTCCTGTTATACCGTTCAGCAACGGCATTTGATTCATGTCAGTAGGGTGGAGTTTTGTCAAGAAGTATTCCATGCGCCTGAAACAGGTTTAGCATTTCATGGTTCACGTATTCACCACCGTTATCAGTTCTGAATGGTTTGATTATGGTGTTATCTTGGGTTAGTCGCTCCTGGATGAACTGTTTGAAGATTTTTACTGTATCGGATTTTACCTTGATGGGGTAAATCCAGGTGTATCGTGTGCGGTCATCAATGAAGGTGATATAGTACCAAGAATTACCAAAGGATGGTGTCAAGAATTTTCCGCTTAAGTCGGAGTGAATTAACTCGAAGGGGCTTTGGCAACGGTGCTGTGTTGGTTGTGGTTTTCGTTTGGACGACTTTGAGGTAATGCAAGTTTCGCATTGCCAACCTGTAGGAACCTCAGGGATATGGGGTGTGTCGGAGTATTTGTGGGAGCGAAGGTAGGCGGGTGAGGCATGACCCAAGGCTTCATGCCATTCCTGATAAGTCATTTTGTATGCCTATTCCTTACTTTCCTGCACGACATAATCGTGTCCGTCAAGCTTGCCCCATAAAACCTCTTTATTCTCTCCCATGACTTACATGTCCTTCCCTGAACTGCGTAAAGAAAACGCTTTTCCCAAAGAAACAATAGTGCGCCACGATAACAAATTGCATTGACCCAACTTAGGAACCCAGAGAACACGTTGAAGAAAAACAGGAGACACAGGGCCATTAGACGTTTTGGCCATAAGCTTAACTGTTCTTCAGCCGCATGACTCAATTACAGAGTCATCGCCTAACTTGAGGCTTCCTTTTTCTGGTGCAAAGTTTATAAGAAGGTCTAGGTTGCTTGTCATATGTGAGCTTGCGCCTGTATCGATTACCCAATTGTGTGGTTGAAGGGTCTTTCGCATAGTGGTAAGGGTTGAGGATGTACTGACCGATTTGAATGTCTCTTCCATGCCGATCTTGGCGGTGTCAATCGCCGTCCTTTCCTTCTTCTTTTGGTTATCGGTCTTGAGTTTCTGACACTCTTTCAAAGTATGCCCTGCATTGCGTGCAGAGGGGTAATGCTTTTTGCAGTATGAGGATTCCTTGGCTGTGACCGATGTGCTGTTTCCCTTTCATTGGGGATGTTGTTCCCTTTTCCATTGACAGTGGTGGTTTTATACGCCTTGTCTTCTTCAGAGTTAACCGAAGTTTTAAGGTCCAACAACCTGTTATAGACATGGTTGTAGGTAAGGTCCTCCTTGGTTTGGAGGTTGTCGACAATGTTGTTCATCGACTCGGGAAGGGACCGGAGAAGGACAGCAGCTTTTGCTTCCGATGACTCGAAAACTGTCTTAAATGCAAAAGGTAGAGCGTAACGGTCATTTTCGGTAGCAGAGGTGCAACGGTGTTGCATGCGATTCCAGAGAGTGTCGAACTTGCCGATGTGATCAGCGATGGGTTCAGACAACTCGTATTTGGTATCGAGAACAGCGTTGAGTTGGTCGAAGAAGGAGAAGGTGTTTTCTCTGGCAAATTTATCCTGGAACGCCGTCCAGATTGCGTGCGGCGTTTTGTGGGTTGCCAGGAGGATGAGCATTTAGGATCAATGGTCTCGAGAATGTAGGCCGATGCCCACTGGTAGCGATCGCGAAATTCATCTATAGGGTCAACATTTGTCAGATCCCTGCCTTCATCCCGTATATCATCGGGGATGGTTTCCGTTTCTTGCACAATGTCTCAGCAGTTGAACAGTCCGAGGACGTACTCGGACATGTCACGCCATGTGTGGTAGTTCTCAGGCCCAGTCAGCTTTGGGATGGATCTGAGTTTGTAGCTAGGTGCGAAGCCGCTTTTAGAGTTAATAGGGTGTGTCCGTGCCCTTTGGTCAATGGGCAAAGGGGTTGCTGAGGGATTGTCTGTCGAAGGTTCAGGGACGGTGGTTGAGGCTGAGGCCATGGTGGATTTTAGTCACACAAGTTGTGTTCTTCGAATCGTTCTCTGTGACAACACACCCCCTTTAATTCCACACAACTTTTATCAAGCCTGAAAGTAACACGTTCACCTATCAAGGATTTTTCTGGGAGTGTCCACCCACAGATGTGTTAACTTCCAGGTAGTTGATAAAGTGTGCAGGGGAGTGGTGGGTAATGCTAGCACACACAAAGAGAGGAAAAAGAAGGAGACGGAGGTGAACGGTGAAAAGAGCACGGTGAGGTAGTGGTTAACGCCGAGAGTGTTTCGCCGAGACTTGTGTAATACCGAGGCCGAGAATGCTTGGTTTCGTCAAAGAAGGAGCGTTTCGTCTACTCGATGTTTCGTGCCGAGAAATAAACTTTGCCAAGAAAAATATTTCGGGGAATTATTCGGGTGGGAAACCTGGATCGATGGCAGGACGGGTTTCGCTTCTTTGACTGTAGGGTTTTGTGATCTGTTGGAGGGTGTAAATGTATATCCTAAAGAGATAGGAGGCCCGGGCTCATAACCTGTTCAAATGTGTATGGGCACGATCATATATCTATCAAATATAGTAACGCAATACTAAGCGAGTATTCCGGGCATGCCTTGATGAGGCTAGGTAGATTTATGAAGGTAGATTGGTAGGTAGTCTGTTCCTTATTCTTCTAAGCGAGAAAAGTGGTCGGTAGCCCCTATATATACAAGAGTGTCCCCTCCCGTTATCTAAAAGAATATAAAAGGGAAAATTATAAGTACGAACATGTTTTACCGTAACGTCAGTAGGAAAAGCATAAGTGCGAACATATTTGACCCTGAAAACCTGCCAAGAAAATCTCAAAAGTTTATATAAATCTAAAGTGGTGTGAGGGGTTTCGGTGTTGATGATAAGACATAAAGGACGGAACAATAACCGTTAAAATATGTGATAAGCAAGCGAAATAACCTGAATACCAGATAAAGAAATATACATAAGAATCCTTAACATAATAATGAAATATAGCAGAATCAAACGCATAGTATGTCCTAGCTGTAGTAAGGTATGCGGTGTAATAGGTATTGCCGAAACACTAACTAAGTAAGATAATATACGATAAGTTCAAGGAAATCTTCATATGAAAACGAATAACAAATTTCAACAATTAATAAATTCAATAATGAATTACCTAGGTTTAACTGGCAGAATAAGGACGGACATCTCCAGCTGATAAAAGGTTCCAACTATCAGAAAATACCAAAGCGCTAATGTGGCGATAGGTTGCGGGTAACAATATTCTCTGTATCAAACGTCTGTCCCACGTAAGTTTGAATGAAGAGAAAAGTTCGAAAGAACATGAAGCATAGAAGTGGGAAGTAGTCCGTGAACACTCAGACACAGAATATGGATATTGAAGTGCCTCCTGAGCTTTAGCCATGATCAAGCAACTGAGACGAGATCTTATCAATATCATAAGTTTTAATTTAAATCTTTATAACTTTTTCTATGAGCTTTCCTAAACAATCTCTGTTTACTAAGAAAAGATTATAAGCCTAGTCAGATTCGCTTGCCCATAGAATCGACTACGCTTAACAGTATCTTGATATTACTCCTTGTTACTAAAGCTCAACTTTCTCTCATGCATACAGAATACCACGATGCTCTAAGTTTTTATCAGTACAAACATTGTTGGCCCTGGCGATATCTCGGCTTTGATAACATATCCCCACTCTCCTGTGAAGAGCACGCACTCGTCCTCTGTAGTATAGCTCTGCAACAATTGCAGCGCATAAAACGAAAATAAACCGCAAATATTTACCAACAAGATAGACAGTGGATAACTGCTTTTACCAAATGAATTTAGAAATCTACGACCACCTTCATAGTTCTACCTTCCACTGGAAACCGTTCAGTGACTATGATTAGAAGGAGGAGGGATCCTCCAGTTCTTTCAGCTTGACACTAACCTCTCGGACACTCTCTGCTCAGAGACTTGCAAGACATTCACTCTCCTCTTCAAAAGGTTCTTCCAACAATTGACTGTGGACATGGACAAGGCCACATCCAATATCGAGTAAGTATCGCTTGTAGGAAGCGGCTATGCACCTGGACGGTCCAGATCGCCCATGACTCTCCACCACCTCACAACCTAGTGGAGTTAGAAAATCAGCTCTAGGCACTCATTCAGGTATCCTTCGACTTCCGAACGTCATAAACCCTGCCTTGGAAAAACTGGCAGAATGAATAGGGCATGCTATAGGCAACTTTGTGCGAACCCTAGGGCAATTGGTAGATAATACCCACCTAGACTACCACGAACCTTCTAGCCAAGCACAGGTACAGGCAGACCAACTTCAGTACTAGGCACTACGCATTGCAGGAGGTAAGCAAATCATGGGCGAAGAACTAAAATAGGTCTACAGAGGTTTGGAGATGCTGGTGGTAGAGACTATCACTCTGTAAAGGATAACAACTAAGCGGCTAGAAGTATAGTTATGAGATAAACAACAGCAGGCTACACAACATGATGCAGTAAGTACCCAACTTTATGCTAACATTGGCACAACAGGGCAGGAATCTCTTGACTGAGATCGCCAATAAGATGCAGCACTAACCTGCCAAATAGCGGAACTTCTGCAAAGGCAGGTCGCAGGATAATAACAACACGAGAGGAAAAGAAGGATGTTAAGAGAACTCGACCAGTGCTTAGTACAAGTGTGTATTGAGAGAGAGACATATGTCAACTGGCAAAACACTGCATCAGACCAGATGATTCACATGTTGCCACCAATAAATCAAACAGTAATGCAACTAGAAGTTTCTAGAAGCCCACATAGTGTAGGGGAAACAATAGAACCACAACCTGGGGAAACCCCAGGGTTGGACAAACTAACCACAGCTGATAGAAGGGAAGAATTCCGCTTTATTGCATCTTGAGTCAAGGGTAAAGGAGTGAATCAGAGAGAAGGACACAATACAGATAGAAAAGGACCACCAATACCATACACCGGTGAATGCACCTAACCCTGAAGTCGATGACCCTGGTTCATGAGATCGAGGTGGCCCCAAAACACAAGGTTATGAGCCATTTTGAATTCCCTTACTAGGTCGGTAGTTCTAATCTAAAGTAGATGCATGGGTAGTGTAACTTGTATTGGTTACTATAGTTAAGGCTAATAAGGCTAAGGTAAACTGGCAGGGCTAGTAAGGAGATAGTTTATTTTAAGATTGGTTTCAAGTATCGTTTGATATTTGATTTGTTTTATGTTATGTTTCATGTATCAAGCTGATACTCAATATATTTTATGATTTGTTTTATATATCGGGATGATACATATTTTGTTTGCAGTACTGTTTAGGTGCATGAGGCATTGGTTTTATGGGATGACTTAACGAGCGGAGCTTGGTTTTATCCGTTGATTGGAAATCAAATGGAAGGAAATTGAAAGTTTTGGAAATGCCAGATCATGTATTTAAGACTGTCCCTGTGGTGCTTAGATAGGGCAAACTTCGACAGAGAGAGTATTCAATATACTTGGTTGAGCAGTTACTTCTTTTCAATTCACATGAAACCAAAGTAAGTATGTCAATGACTTAGCACGGCTGGCGATATAGTAATCGACTGCTATTTAACAACTTATCAAGATCTCCAGTAGTAATACTCGCTTAAAGTCCAGGCAGTTTAGTATCTGAGTTACTATCGTAATACCTTACCGAGACGCATTCCTATTAGTGCCTGATACACCTAGGGAGGCATTATAGGTAGGCAGACTGGGGCAGGTATTATGCAGATATCAACCACTGGCAAGTTGATCGACCTTTCAAGTTTGATACCAAGCCTATTTAGGATATGCGAGTATAGGTATTAAAGTGTAAGGACAATTTTGGGTGAATCCTATGGGAATGGGAGGACGATGAAGAGGTTATCAAGTATGCCCTAAGAAGGATAAAGGGAACCGTGGGGGCTCCTCTTGTAGTTACTTACAGGAAAATAATAACCTGGGACCTTAGATTCCCAGAAGATGAGGATTATTAACTTTGGTTTACCTTTCCGGCAAGGGTCATGGAACGATTTTCAGTACTTCATAAGGCAAAGAAATCCTTATCTGAAATGGAAAAAGTCTGGTATTCAGGAGATAGAGAGAAATATCTCCTTACAATTGAAAAGAATAAGATCGAGGGATAAGTATTCAGCATCGCTTGGAGAACCCTAATCTGGTGGTAACTCCCTACTGAAGCCATGTGTACATTGTCACATGAGAATGATGATTTAGACAGCAAATAGAACAAGGAAGTCCGCAGGGTTACCAAGACGGAAGAATCATTCAAGGAACAACAAGGGCTGTTCTGCAAAAAGGACCAAGGTAAAAGTGATTTGCGGAAATGAAAACGACAGGAGGAATCCAAGTCTAGCTAGACTATCTCTGGAAATAAAAAATGCAAAACCTATATGAGAACTGTAAAAGCCGCCTACAAGTTGAAGAAACAAGTAGAGAAAGGGAAAAAAAGCATCAGCTGATAGAAAGGTTAAGCAGACAAATTGAATTGAAGCTCATAAAGGAATACCTAAGAACAAAATTGAAGAGCAGAAGAATGCCAATCAATGCACATGTTGCACATAGGCAAACCATACTTGGAAGTTCTGTACGAAATGAAGCCATGTCTCATTTATAGGACATTGAGGGAGGGATGTTAAACGCCCATATTGAACACCCATGCCAATATTATCATCAAAGGGGCAAATAGTAACCACGACAAAGGTGAATCAACCAGCCCAAGATTTGGGAACTGGACGACATGCACCAAAACCTAAAACAGGGTTTTGGGCACAGGCAGCGACTCCAACCTGGTACTCAGTTGTAGACCCCTTCTCGAAGCCAAAATCAACAAGTGGGCTTGTCCTCTCCAATGTCCTACTAGCAGGTATTCTGTGTTTCTCAGTGGAATACTCAAAGCCAAGTAAGTGTCACGAAAGGTAATCCAGTCATTCAGGAGTAATCCACACCCAAGAATGACAGGCAAGCAAGAAGCGATTAAGTTAGAGGGGGGCTCGTGGTAGTCTGGGACTAACCTGGGGAATCTGAAACTTAAAAAGAATAAAGCATTATGCAACATTTGTTGTATATTAGACCTCAGTACGGAAGATGGTCAATTAAACTGATCACCTTATAAAGCCAAAAATCTATATCAAAGCTCCAAGAAAGTGTGAACAGAGTACCGCTGACAAGGAACTTCTATAGACAGTCAAGGGCAAATGAGTCTAGCCTGAATCATGAGAAACCTTCCACAAATAAACATAATTAATAGGTCGGCTGGACAACGGAATAATTGGGAAAAAGAATAGGATTTGTAACTAAGAGAAAAAAGTAGTCGGAGGATAATGAGATTCTAGGGGTACCTGGTACACAGGCTAAATGAAGTAGGGTAAATCCGTCCTGCACCTAGACTTCGTCTTTGTCAACACGTTAGGCATAATCTACTCGTGTGGTAATCGGGGTGACGGGCGAAGAATCCACAGAGAACAAGAAAGCCGACTATCGTGTAATAATACGAGTTCTGCTCCAGTTAGGAAAAGGCTGGTGCTAGGGTAAATGGCAGGTGTAAGGGAACCCTTTGGCAAGGGGTAAAGACCGCTCGTAGTCGGCTGCTCAGTATCCTAAAGACAAAATCTCCAGTTTTCTGAGGAGGCTTCAATGGCTGAAACTGTGCGGGCATGGTAACAAACACCCTAGATACCACAATAGCCAAAAATGTCTGTCAAAAGGCCCGCTCAGACCCCGAGTAGCTATAACAAAAGAAACAAATCTGTATCACCTTCTCAACCCTAATATTCATGTGCAGAAGGCATGGTGACCACAGAGGCAAATGGGGAATGAATACACATTCGGCTACTTTTAGACTCTGGATCCAATATTTTTCTAATCAAGCAAAAACTGGTTAACGAATATTGTTTCCTATACCACTAATGCGCATATAGTTTGGATATCTTTCTCTTTGAAGGAATTATAGCAACAATAGGGGGAAAACATTATACACATCCTGTTCTAAATGAAATCGAGTGCGATGCTCACCAATCACATATTTCTTGTACAAGCACCAATGCTGGGAAATATGACTTCATCATCCCGTTTGGATGGTAGCATACAGAACATCCCATCACCCAAATCGAGAATGCTCCCCTCTTGTAAGACCATAACCTCGTCACCGTCCACCTGACAGGATGCTGTATCTAGGCTTTATGAAGAAAAAGACTTGGAGGACTAAATGCAACTAGAATCAAGTACACAGGATCAGTGTCGCGGAGTTACAGCCCATTCAGTATAGTCTTCCCTGGAATGGACAGAAGGCGACTGGATGCTCTGCGCAAAAATGAGAATATTATTAGTTGACTCCTGTAGGAACATGAGTACCCACTCAGGCCTGAAAAAAATGCCTATTTTGGTATAGGAACATATAAGAACAGGTTGATGCGGAGAGGCATAGCAATACGATATGGTATTGAACCGATCGTAAGTCTTATGTTATCCTGAAAGACATCTGTAAAACACTGGGAAAGCCGGTAGTATACAGACAGGTCACCAGCGATGTTGGCCACTTGGAGTTCTAAGAAACTATTGGTAAATTCCACGATGGACTACATAAAATTCAGGGCCAGAACAAGGAACGACATCTCCAACGGGGAAAATGTTCACACCATTATGAATACAGGATCTGTCACGTATCGATAACCTACAGGGGTAACAATATTCTCAGAGTCCATGAGCTCTTGTACTTAGGGTTAAAGGGCGGCAAAGTTTAGAAGTACATTAAAATATAGAAGTAGAAGTAGTCTGCGAACACTCACATGCAGGATATAAATATTGTAGTGCCAACCGAGCTTAAGCTATCATCAAGTAACAGAGAAGAGATCATATCAATATAATAAGTTTTACTTAATAATCAGTATTACTTTCCCTACGAGCCTTACTAGACACTCTCCATTAATGAAGAGAGATAATTAGCCTAGAGGGATTTGCTTGTTCTTAGAATCGACTACCCTTAACAAATACCTACAAAAGTTACTATGGACCATCCAAGTAGCAGGCCGATATGATCAAGACTGGCATGAATGCAAGCAAGAATAGGAAGAATTAAGACACGAAGGTAAACTATAACCAAGTAAGTAGCCTGTGACGACTGGGTTAATCTACTACAAGAATCGGCTATATATTGTAGAAAATAAGTACCTGTAAATAACTCTAGTGAAAGGATACTACGACTTTAAGGTAGTAGGACACTTAGGGCCAGAAAAGACACTGTAAATAGTTACCAGAGACTTTTACTGGAAGGGACTGACAGTGTGAATCAAGGACTATATACAGTCATGTGAGAAGCGTCAACATAATAAATCACCACAACATGTGCAGTTCTGTCTGCTGTAGCCTTTGGAAGTTCCGTTCGCTGCCTGGCAATCCACTTGCACTGACTTCATTACACAACTACCAGAATTACAAGGCAGAATACAGATTATAGTTGTGGTAGATCAGTTCATAAAAATTGGCTCACTTCATTAGACTAGAAAACAATACAATAGCCAAAGACATTCCAAATATATTCTGTACAGAAGTATGGATGTTGTTGAATTTTCTTCAATTCGTTTCATAAGTATATTTCCTACAGTAATATTGTTTATGTATCTGCTTGGTTATTTCTAGTTTACTCAGGAAAACTACGGACATTACTACAGCTAGAGTATATCATATTTTCAGTTATATATCATGAGAATGATGGAGGATTAATGCGTACATTTCTTAAATTATGTGCGGGATTTCTTGGAACACTTTCCATGTATAGTGACCTTTTACTGGTCATGTATCATGTATTACCTTTCCGTTTATTTCCCACACACCACCTCAGATTATGCATATTTTATTGGGATTTCCTTGGTAGTTATTCTGGGTCAAACATGTTCACACTTTTGTTTCTTACAATGTTTTCCCCATTTTGTTACTGAATACATGGAGGATACACACCTGTAGAAATAGCTAGTTGCCGCCTACTTTATTTGGTTAATTAAGAACAAGAATTACTACCAATCTACCTTCATACTACAAAACTACTCACACAAGCGTGCATATAGGATACTTTTAATACTGTGTTGTATTTTCGTACTAATTCCATAAGATTGTGCCAGGAGAAATAATTTTCAATAGGTTATAAGCCTGTGCTATCCATAGCTATATGACTTACATTCACATGCTATCCTCTTTCACTACGAAATAAATCCTTTGCATAACAAACAAACCTCTTTCACTGAAAAATCACTGGTATAATATTTAAACATTTTATTTGAAACGAAAAACATTGTTTGCTAAATGAAAGGTTCTTGGCGAAACCTTCTTGGCAAATGAATACGAAAAGGTCTTGGCGCTCCTCGCTAAAGTCCTAGTTTTCCTCACTTGCTAAATCAAAGTTCTTAAGGAAAGCACAATTTCCTAGCTGCAACCACACGAAAGTATAAAGCAAAGTACCTTTGCTTAGCATCCTAAGTCACTTTGCCTTTACCGAGCAAAAATGGCTACCACGGAAACTACAGTTTCTTCTCCTCCTCCTCAAGAAATTCCTGTACCAAACCACAGCTCTTATGCTAACAACTCCAAACGTAGTGGGGCACCCAGTTACAAATTGAGTTCCATCTCAAAGCTCACTGGCCCTGATAACTACCAGACGTGGCCTGAGATCGCTTAATATGTCCTTACTTTATATATTTTCAGGGACATAGTAACGTAAAAGGAAACTCTGCCTGAGGCAGAAGAGGATCAAGATGGAAATTATAACTCTGAGAGAATTGATGAATTTCACGATTGCTACCAATGGGCCATAGTCTACTTGCTTGAAACGATTGACCCCAAATGGCTTATTTTGTTTTCCACCCACAAAACACCACCTACCATTTAGAAAGCGTTCCAAGATAAATTTGCTAGAGAAAACACCTCCTCCTTCTTTGTATAACTCAGGGCTGTCCTTGATGGCAAGTACGATACCACTGCATTTATTACTGACTATATCAACAAGTACGATATGCTATGAAATCGAATGCAACACTCTCGCTCCACCTCGTCTACCGATGAACGATATGCTCTACCATTTTTATTCAAATCGGTATTTGAGTCACGCGAAGCCAAAGCAGCAATTCATCTCCGCTCCCATCTTGAGTCGATGATTAACATTGCTGATAACCTCTGTTCCAAGGAGGACCTCAGCTACGATGCTGTCTATCATAGGTTGTTAGACATCAGACTCTCAGTTAGCTCTGAGGACGACAAAGACTATAAAAGCGCTGATGTTAAAGGAAAAGGAAGGGAATGTAACAGGCGCTAGCCTGTGTCAATGGTTATACAATAGAGCCTAAGCGGTAGCCTGCTATCGCTTTGGTGTCTAAGGGAGACCTGCTGAGAGGCGAAGACAAGGGGAGTACAATAGAATGGTTTATAGAGGGAAGGAGAACAATAGGATCGCTGTTCAACCAAGTGTATTCACTCTCTAGGCATCAGTCTGAAGTCTGATGTCTCCTGCTAGCCAGGAGACTACTCTTAAATACATGAAACCTTTCCTGCAAGAGCTAAGGCTCTGGAATCCCGCAGCCACTATCATTACCAGTGAGTGTAGAGCTACCGGAATCCTGTGGCCCTGCCGGAGTCCTGGCAAGCCTGTGGCTTTCCCACAACACTGCCTCAATCCTACCGCCGGTATACATGACCTGTTTCTCTCCTTGGAACTCCTGTGGCACAATCCTGCCGATCCTCCAAAGCATACAGTAATCAGGGCGCCGGAATCTAAAGATTCTGGTAGGGAAATCAAATACAAAAGATATCAAATCAAATGAATGTAATCTGACAAAGGAAAGGCTAACGAGAGTGGGAATAGAGGTACCGGAACATGTACACAAGTTACATTCCCCAAATCTGAACAAAATTTATCTTCTCCTAAGGCCATAGGCCTCATCGCCGCTCTCCCAAGGCCAGAGCATAGAATAACATCAGTGTTGAAGCAGCTATCATCTGAGCCTGCAGAATCGTATTCTTCATCATTATAGGGCTGCCAGAAATAGTTGGGTATAATGGTTCTGGCGCAAGAGATTGTAGAGACTTCCATAGGCTCCCAAGAGGTCCTGACATAGTGGGAGGTGATCTCAGGCAACGGTTCGGTGTTGTGGTTTTCTTTCCGGTATTCCGCTATGATTTTTCCTTGAATTCTCCAGGTTCTCGATAGGTTCCCAAGAGTCTTCTGTCCTTTCTACCCTTTCAAGTGTACAAGGAACTCGAATCTGTTGTTCTGTAGGCGATAATCCAGTATCTCCTCTGCTTCCCATTCTTCTGCATTGTTGATGAGAATAGGGGCCGGCCTATCCATCCTCCTGGATGCAAATCTATTGGGATCGTTTTCATAGTATTCCTTGAGGCATGATATGTGAAAGTATCGCTTCTGGGGCTCCATACTCCTAGGTAATTCAAGTTTGTAGTTATCGCTACTAGAGTCATGCTCTAGGACCTTAAATGGTCCAAACCAGCCTGGCTCTAGCTTCTTTAATCATCATGGTGGAGAGGTGTAAGGGCGTCCTCTAACAAGAACTCTGGTGCCAATGTTGAATGGTCTTCGATCGGGGTTCCGTTTTTTATCTGCTTGCACAGTCTACCGGAATGTGGCATGCTTTCTGGCCATATCAACTTCCATCCTGGTGGCTTCATGGGCATTCAAGATCTCGTCCACTGCTGGTACCTTGCTGGCGGATCTGAGGAAAGGATTGAAGAGCTTCCAAGGGCGTCCATAAAGTGCGGGGTATTGAGATATTCCTAAGGATTCATGGGGGGCGCAATTCATTGCTGCTCCTATCACAGGGAGCGCTTTGGACCTGTTGTTCTGTCTTTTGTTGATGAACTTCCTCATCATCTGTTTAAGGGTATGAATCCGGCGCTCTACCTGGCTATTGGTTTGGTAGTGGTATTGAGTTGACATCCAGACCTGGATTCCCATTGACTTCATCATCTGAGACTAGAACTTAGAGGTAAAGCGGGACTCTTGGTCCAGTACTATGCTTAGGGGATGTCCATGAACATCAAATATCGTCTTCTGGAGCTTGGTGAATACTTTTTCGGAGGTGGCAGAGTCCTGAAGTGGTATAAGATGAGTGTAGGAGGTAAAGCGATCGATAATAACCATGATGGTAGTATGATTTTTAATTTGTTGAAGGGACCAGCGAAATCAATGGCAAGGGATTGGTAGGCTTCGTCAGGTGCTGGCAGGGCTAGAGATCTACCTGCCGGAAGTGTGGTTGGTTCCTTGTTGATCTAACATTGATCACAAGAGCGGCATTAGGCTATAAAGTCCTGGCGCATCAGAGGCCACCAGAAGAAACAAGCGGTGTACTTGTAGGACTTGAGAGCTGAGAAATGTCCTAGGCCTTCATGAACTGTTTTAAGGATGAAATCCCAAAGGGATACTCCCCTTTCTAAGGGTCCCATAGGGATATAAATGTTAGAATAGCCGTTGGTATTGTCAGCTATGAGAGGACTATCCTGGATTGAATAGTGTAGCTTGTCAGTGGTCTCTAGGACTCGCCGGAAAAGAGGGTCATTCTGGAGAGCTTCAATGATAGTAGGGCGGAATTTTCCCATGAGGGATGAATGGAGGGTACCAAGAAAGGTCTTGGCCTTGTCAGTTTCTGTAGAAATCCATAAAGCCTCAAGATCACTATAGAGGAGTCTAGAAGCTGGTCAAGCTGGTGACGCCGGAGGTGGGGAGGCTGGAGTTAACATATCTGCAAGTCTGAGGTATTTGTTTCCTGGTGAGGGTAGGGACATAGAGCTATCGTTTGATGGAGGGGGGCTACTGTCTATTGAGGTATCTGATGTTGCTTTCGCTTTCTTTGCTTGCTTTAGCTTTTCAGTGTCCTTAGGGATATATCCATTGGCTTCCTTGCTGTCTCTGTGTGTAATGCACTGGTTATCATAGCAGGTATTCCACGAGAGCGCTGAATGGCTTCGTTCCTCACTGATCTGGTGAAGGTTTAAGGTAGTTTTGTCTCCCCAAGAGTTGCCTGCCTTGATGCTGCAATCGTTGCTGCTAGGACTATTCTTGCACTTTTGGGAGCGAATGACTGCATTGGCTGCTATCTCTTTGCTTGCTAGATAGTCTGGGAAGGAGCAGTAGATAGATTCGTGAGTAGTGAGGGATGGAGAGTGCTGTGTTTCTTCAATGGTTTCCATTTCGCAGTCGGAAACTAGGCTATAGTATGAAGAAGAAGTGTAGCTGGTTTGAATATGATTGGAGTTGTGGTTCTGGAGATCTGAATTTTCGTAGGTGGGGTCCTGTAGTATTATATCTTCAGGCCCAGAATTGGTCTCATGAACTCTGGATAGATAGTCTGCCAGAAAGTTCGCAGCTCCAGGCATGTATTCTATTTTAAAATCAAAGCGGCTAAGATGCATTATCCATCTCTGCTGCCGCTCACTGAAATTCTTCTGTGTTATGAGCTTGGTAAGACTCTCATGATTGGTAACTATGGTGAACTTTGTGTGGGACAACAGGTGGGCGAAGGCTCGTACAGCCTCAACTATTGCAAGCGCTTCCTGTTGGTGGGTGGGGTAGTTACTCTGAGAGGCTGACAGTTTGCTGGAATGGAATGCTGCCAGTCTGGCTGTATCTCTGGTTGGTCCTTGGCCTATCCAAGCGCCACTGCCAGTAGGAGATGCATCGGTGAATAGCCAGATTGGTTCTGGGTTGGTATAGTCAATAGGTCTAAGACCTTGATGATTTTTCGCCGCCTGTTTCACTGCTTGTAAGGCTGCTTCCTGCAAGTCTGTCCATATCCATTCAGCATCGCCGGTAAGCTCTGTAAGTAGTGCAGTAATAGTGGCGATATGTGGTAGGAACCGGGAGATATAACTACCCATCCCACTAAAGCGCTGAAGTTCCCTTCTGTTCTGAGGTCTTGTACAGTCCTCAACGCTTCTGATCTTCTCTGGTGCTGGGTGAATGCCTTTATCATCAATAAGGTGTCATAGAATATCAAGTTTTTCTGGTAAGAAAACACTCTTCTTTGGGTTGGCATATAGCTGCGCTTTTTCCAGTTTCTTGCAAATAGCTTTGATATGCTTGATATGGTCTTGGTGTGTATCGCTATATATCAGGATATCATCAATGTATACCCATACAAAGACTCCTAACTCTTCTTACAGTTTATCTTCCATGACTCTCATGAAAGTTCCTGGCGCATTTGTGTCTCCTTGCATCATTACTTTGCAGGTGAAGCCTCCAAAGGGTGTCTTGATAGTGTTATACTTCTCATCCTCAGGCTCAACCCTGGTCTGAAAGTAGGCATCACTGAGGTCTATCTTACTTCGGATTTTGGCTCTGCCCACAGTGTTGCATAAGAGCTGCTGATTAGGGATTGGGGCTTCGTCCTTCTTAGTGTTCTAATTCCTATAGCGAAGGTCCACTAATGCTCTTATCCTGCCATCAGGTTTCCCTTGAATGAACATGCTGGCGCCTCCAGGAGTCTGTGAGCTGTAGAGTATTCCAGCCCTGATTTGTTTCTCTATCCATGCCTTAAATATAGGGATCAATTTTTCGGGGGTCTTGAAGGTTGGCATCTTAACATAAAGGTCTGGGTCCTTGATCATGATCTGGTGGTTAAAGCGCCGCAATGGTGGTAGGGTTTCAGGTATTTCTATGACAAAAACCTGGGCGAACATCTTGAGGAAATCTGGTATATCCTCCTGTTTAGCCATCGCTGAGCGAGGCTGGGTGCTGTTCCAATTGCAGTTTACTCAGACCTTGTGGTTAGGGAAGTAGAGGGTCTTTTTCCGGCAGTCTATGACTGCTCCAAAGCCTATGAGGTTATCCATATTGAGTAGTATATCATAATCTGATACTAGAGTGACGCTCTTGTGTACCTAGGGTACCTTCATGCTTCCAATTTCGATATCTGTAATACAGGAGTGATTGCTACTTGATCTGGATCCTTTGACGGCCATTTTGAGCGTTGTAGGCATCTTTTTGTTGGTATAAGGGATATTGTTTGATGTAACAAAGCGATTGCTGATTAGGGCACCGCCAATGGTTCCAGTGTCTGCTAGGACCCTGGCGGGTTTCTTGTTGACTAGCATTGTGAATTCTAATGCTTGGAATGGCCTGGCCGCTTCCTTGGGGGCGCCAACAGTGGTTTTATAAGTTATGATAGTATTCCTTCCATCCAACTCTTATGTGTCATCGCTTTCTGCCTCATAGTGCTCTTCTGCGCTATCGGGGGTGTCCTGTGTGACCTTGACATGATTTGACTTGATTTCCTTCTTAGGACAATCATTGGCCATATATCCTACTTCTCTACAGTAGTAACAGGCTCCTTCGCTCTTGCGTCAATCCATTTCCTGCTTGCTTGGCGTCTTATGCTTATGAGGGGTCGATTTTCTCACTGGAGCTTTGCCTTTTCCTGCTGGCTTGTTGCTGGTTTATTGTGGAGAGTTCTTAGATTTGTTTGGCTTATTTCCGGAGGTGCTGGAGGAGCTGCCGCTACTCCCATAGGCTCCTCTCTTGAATATTGTTGCATCATATCTCTCTGCCAATTGGACAACTTGGTTCCAGGTATCGGTATCTCTTTTCTGTGGTTCTACATTTCTTCTGGGCCTGGGATCCATGGCATCCAAAAAGCATTGTCTTTGTGCATAGTCTGATATTGAGTCTCTAGGCAGTGTTCCTCTGAGGTCTTGTAGTTCTCCAGGAATCTTGGAAATTCTCGCTGGCTTGATTTCAGAGGACTGTTGTATCTTCTGCCATTTGAGGTACAGGTCAGCTGTGTTGGTTGATGCTTCAAAAAGCTGTTTTAAGCGATTCTTGAATTCTTGGAGGGAGAGTTGGTTGTCTTCAAACTCATGCATAAGATTGAGGTAGGCACTATGTGCTCGCTTATCTGTAATGGCGCCATAGTAGTACACTACATCCTCCGTGTCATTAAGGACATCATACTTGGATAAGTACTTCTTAACCTCCCTAAACCAGCACTTGAGTTTGTCTGGTTGTAGATCTAGGCCTTCTCCACTGGACTTGGACGGTTGTGGAAGCTTGATTTTTGGTTTCCTGGGTTAGTCTGGAGTGTCAGCCATCGTCCTAGACGTTGGCGGAGGTGCTGGCGGGTGTCTGGGAGTTTCTGGTTCTTTCTCTTTTCCTTGAGGTGCTGGTGGTGGTCTAGAGGGTCCTGGGGAGTCTGGATATCCGCCAGGTGGTGTCTCGCTTCATTAGGGTACTGCAGAGTGTGGTAGGGTTCCAAAGACTGTCTCCAAGATGCTTCTGGGTCTTGGTCTCGATTCCGGAGCTGTCTCTGTTCTCTGGCTTTCCCTTTGAACGATTTGCTCTGCTGTAAGATCCTCTTCTGAGTCTGTATCAAGGTCTACTGGTTGAAGGAAACTTTGTCTAGGTATAGGTGTATGGTCACCTTCTCCTTCTGGGTCTGTGTCTGGGTTATTCCCAAGTCTGCTGGGAGGTCAGGATATCCTTCCAGACCTAGTGGTCTGACATCTTCTGTCTGTAATGATGAATGTAGCACTAGAGCCGGGAGTCTCTACCTGCCGCTCCTGCTTCTAACTAGTTATCAAGAAAAGGGAAGGGTGATCAATCCTACCCACTGTTCTCAATCCTGAGAACCAGATATCACCTGCTGAGGCGAAAAAAATGTAACAGGCGCTAGCCTGTGTGAACGGTTATACAATCGAGCCAAAGCGGTAGCCTCCTAAACCTTTGGTGTCTAAGGGAGACCTGCTGAGAGGCGAAGACAAGGGGAGTACAATAGAATGGTTTATAGAGCGAAGGGGAACAATAGGATCGCCGTTCAATCAAGTGTATTCACTGTCTAGGCATCTGTCTGAAGTCTGATGTCTCCTGCTAGCCAGGAGACCACTCTTAAATACATGAAATCTTTCATGCCAGAGTTGAGGCTCTGGAAACCCGCAGCCACTATCATTACTGGTGAGTATAGAGCTACCGGAATCCTGTGGCCCTGCCGGAGTCATGGAAAGCCTGGGGCTTTCCCACAACACTGCCTGTATCCTACCGCCGGTATACATGACCTGTTCCTTCCCTTGGAACTCCTGGTGCACAATCCTGCCGATCCTCCAAAGCATACAGTAATGAGGGTACCGGAATCTTGAGATTCCGGTAGGTAAATCAAATACAAAAGAAATCAAATCCAATGAATGTAATCTGACAAAGGAAAGGGTAACGAGAGTGGGAATAGAGGTACCGGAACATGTACACATTTTACAGGGAACCTTCCCGGAGACCTGTGGCCACATCCTAGGAATATATCTAATGCAAGAAGAATTATCCCTCTGCTCGTGCTGAGGGACATACCTGGAATGAGTGTAATGAACTCAAGGGCGACAACCAAAGGGTGAAGGAAAAGAAGACTTTTAGTTGAGCAAAGATCGGCAAAGAAGAAACATCTGTACCGGTCAGTACATCCTCTTCCCTCCACTCTACGCAAAAGTCTCCCCATCCTCACAACAGGGTAATCGATACAAGCTCAAACTCATACATGACAAGCAACCTAGACCTTCTTATAAACTTTCAACTAAGTACAGGAACTGTTAAGTTGGGCGATAATTTGGTAATAGAATGATGTGTCCTAGGAACTGTCAAGCTCATGGCCAAAACTTCAAACGGTCATGTAGCCCCTTTATTCCTTAAACATGTTCTCTGGGTTCCTAAGATAGGTTAAAGTAACTTGTTGTCATGGCACGCTATTGTTTCTTTCGGAAATGGTTTTTCTTTGTGTAGTAAAGGGGCATATATATATGTATAGAGGGAGAATAAAAGAGAAATAATATGCGGAAAGCTTGACGGTCAAGATTATGTTGTGCAGGAAGAGAAAGAAGTAGCGAACAAGATTACTTAACAATAGTGGCATGAAGCCCTCAGACATCCCAGACCATCCTACCTCTAAAGTACCAACTACTCTGACAATCCAACAATCCTCGAAGTTCTGAAACATTGGCAGTGTGAAATCTGCATTAAGTCCAAATCAACTATACACAAACCTGAATCTCAACAAAAAAGATGTGAAAATCCCAATGAACTAATACACTCAAATCTCACTGGAAAATTCTCTACCCCCTCATGCGGAAACTCCTGGTACTATGTAACCTTTATTGATGATTCTACATGTTACACCTGTATTTATCCTCTTAAGGCCAAATCTGATACCGTTAAAGTATTCAACCAATTCATCAAAGAAAGATACACCCAGGTCAATGCTAAAATTAAGGGATTCAGGACCGATAACGGAGCAGAATATGTCAACAAAGATATGACATCCATGTTTGAAAAACTGGGTATCAAACATGGCAATATACGTCATTACTCTCATGACTCTAATAGCGTTGCCGAACGGTACAATAGGACCATTATCACATCTACACGCTCTTTGGTATCAGGTCATACACCACATTGATGGGCTGAAGCAGTTACGGCAGCTGTATACCTTCCGAACATCCTCCCTAACAGATCCATAGGAAAACTAACCCCCTATGAATTTCTCTACAACAAGAAGCTGTTAGTAAATCACCTACGCCCCTACGGGACCAAATGCTTTGTCCATATACCTGGGGAGACCAGAAAACCAAGAACAAAGTTACAGCCCCGGGCTATTGAAGGATACCTTGTTGGATATACTTCCTCCAGCAAGATATACAGTATATACATACCATCATTGCACAAGATCTCAGAAACACGTCAGCTCCACTGCATAACAAAGATTATACTAACGCTTGATCCTAAGGAACCTGCACCCTCATCAGAGACTTGTGCAGGAGTCTACCCACCCTCCTACCAAACAGCCCTGGTACCTAATAATGCTCTACCACAGGAAGCAATTAATAAACCAACTATCAAAGTACAAATACCTCCACCACCGGAACATTCTAAATATTATGACCATCCAGAAACTCCAGAAGAGACACGGGAACCTCCTGTAGAAGAAGCACAACAGGATAATCCTCATGAGATACTGACCAGGTCTGGCAGAACCATTTGCCCACCATAATACTTTGGCAGAAATGTCACTGTACAATCTGACAAGGATCCCAAAACATACACTCAAGCAGTGAATAGCTCTCTTAAGGAACAATGGACCTATGCAATAGACGAGGAAATAAAGGGACTTGAGAAAAGTAGTACTTTCGATAAAGTAAATAAACCTACAGGACACAGGATTCTTGACAGTTAATGGGTCATTAAGACCAAGCGAAATGCTGATGGTACATTAGAACAGTACCGTGCAATGGCATTGACCAAAGGATTCTCTCAAGTACCGGGTTTTGACTTTGAAGATACTTATGCTCCTTTTTTCCAATATGAATCACTCTGTTTCCTCCTAGCAATATGTGCTAAAAACAAATGGCAACCACGACAATTCGATATCAAATCGGCATTCCTTTATGGTTAATTGAAAGAAGAAGTCTACTTACAACTGTTACCTGGGATCGGTAATGGAGACAAAGTCTGGCGACTTAACCGATGTTTCTATGGACTTAATCAATCTGCCAAGGAATGGTACGCTCTCCTCACTAGATACTTAGCACCCAAAGGTTTTGCGATATCAGCCCTATACCCATGCATGTTTGTTTACAGTAAACACAATATATATATATTGGTTTACATTGACGACATCGGTATATACTCGGCCAACACCTCCCAAGCTAGTTATCTCATAAAAGACCTGAAAACAGCATTTGAGATTACGGACTTAGGGGAAGCTACATTCCTACTTTCCCTGCACATCTCCTATACAACAGACGGGATATATCTTACCCAGAAACGATACATCAAGTCAGTCCTAGAGCTATATGGTATGGATAACTCACCCCCAGTCTCTACACCCTTACCCAAAGGCATTCAACTACCGAAAGGGACACTAGATGAACAAATACCAGACATGTCCATATACCTATTGATAATTGGATCACTTATATATCTAACAACTGGTACCAGACCCGATCTAGAATATACATTATCCTTTCTCTCACGATTTTCTTCCTGTCTGACCGAAATCCACCTGAAGGCCGCTAAACACGTCCTTCAGTACATTTATGATACAAATGACATCGGACTCTTCTACCCTTGTACAACTACAAACACTATAAACACCTATGTGGGTGTGGACTTTGCTGCCTGTCTTGATACCCGCTGCTCCTTCTCAAGTATGTTATTCTTTTTAACAATGCCTGTATATCCTGGCAGTTCAAGAAGCAAGCCTTGGTCTCAACATCTACTACGGAAGCAGAATATGTAGCTAGGTCCCTAGCAGCAAGGTAAATCGAATGGTATATCAAAGGACTCCGTAACATCCAGCTTACAACACCTATCGCTTTACATGACGACAATACTGACGCTAACTTTCTAACTACTAACCATCTACCTAATGAACAAACAAAACATATCGATATCTTTTTCCACAAAATACGAGAAGCAATCGATAACCCTTCTTTCACACCCTTAAGGTTGCGTCTTCAGAAAACCATGCCTACATTTGTACCAAGATACTTGCGAAACTGGCACATGAACGGATGATGAGATTGTTGGACTGTAGATAATGAGAGAAAGTGTTGAAATTTCTTCAATTCGTTTAATATTTATATTTCCTATGATAATATTATTTATGTATCTACTAGGTTATTTCTAGTTTACTCAGGAAAACTACAGACATTACTACCACTAGAGTATATGATATTTTCAGTTAAATTTCATGATAATGATTGAGGATTAATGTGTACATTTCTTATTTTATGTGCGGGATTTCACCGTTAACTTTCCATGTATAGTGACCTTTGGCTGGTCATGTATTATGTCTTATCTGTCCATTTATTTCACGCACACCACTTCAGTTTACGCATATTTTATTGGGATATCCTTAGTAGTTTTTCAGGGTCAAATATGTTCGCACTTATATTTCTTACAATGTTTTCCCTGTTTTGTTTCTGAGTACATGGAGGATACGCACCTGTATAAATAGCTAGTTGCCGCCAACATTATTTAGTTAATTAAGGACAAGAACTACTACCAATCTACCTTCATACTATAAAACTCGTCATCCAAGCGTGCACATATTATACTCTTAATACTGTATTGTATTATCGTACTCATAGTCTAAGATTGTGCCAATACACATATTTTAATAGATATTACATGGACTACCAATGGAAATCATATATGATATGGATGCAAAATTCTGAGGGGAATTCTGGAAATCTTAATTCACAGCTAGGGGATAAAGCAAAAAAAGTCAACCACTTACCACCCGTAGACAGACATGCAAACAGAGAGGACCAACTAAGTGCTCGGAGGATACCTGAGAAACTTTGTCAATTATGATCAGATGGAATAGTGCCAGCTGTTACCAATAGGAGAACATGCCTATAACAACTCATAATAAACTCTCACAGAAAGTTAAAATTTTACGCTGTTAGGCATATTGGGTATGATGTACTGCAATCCAGTACTGAATTAATCTGAAATATATACTGAGATACTACTCAATCCCCACTTGCCCTATTGTGGGGCCCGCACGTCACCTGCGCCGCCTATGGTAAAAGTGTCCCCTCACCAAAAGGCTTATAGTTGGTGCCCCTCTTGGAACACCATATATGTTGTCACCGTCTAACCGACCTGATGCTGTTGGTAGGTCATAATAAGAGGCAGAGTCAAACAAGCCAATGCAGCTGAAATCAAGTGCATAGGATCAGTGTCCACAGAGCTACAGCCCAATCAGTATAGCCTTTGCTGGATTGAACTGAAGGTGATGGGATGCTCCTAGCGATATTGAGAATAAGATGAGTAGGTTCTAGGAAAAATATAAGAGCCCATTCAGACCCTGAAAACATGCCTATGTTAGTCTACCGACACAATGGAACTGGTTGATAAGGAGAGGCATAGCTATAGGATATGGAACTGGGCCAATTGTTAGTCTTAAGTCATCTTGTGAGCCATCTTCAAGACATTGGTGAAGCCAGTTGTATACAAATAGGTCACAAGCCAAGTTGGCCAGTTGGAGTTCTAAGAAACTATTGGTAATTTCCATGATGGACTACCTAGGTGTAAACGATAGAATACGGAGGAACATCTTCGGCTGATAAACGGTTCCCACTATCTGAAGGTTCTGGAGCGCAGGCATGTCGAATAAGTGTGGTAACAAGATTCCATGGATCAAACGACTCTTGCATGTAGGTTTGAAGGAAGAGTAAAATTGGAGAGTACATAAAGTTTAGGAGTTAGAGTTAGTCCGCAAATACTCAGACATGGGATATCAATATTGAAATGCCTCCTGAGCTTTAGCCATCATCAAGCAACTGAGTAGAGATCTTATCAATATCATAAGTTTTACTTATAATCTTTATTACATTATCTATAAGCCTTTCTAGTCAATCTCCGTTTACAATCAAAAGGTTATCAGCCGACTCAGATTTGCATACTCTTAGAATCGACTACCCTTAACACCTAATACCTATTCCCAAGTCCTAAGGTGAAAAGTGAGCTCTAATCCATACATAGAACCCTCTATCAATCCTTATATTCTAAGCCAAATCCTCACAACACCCAACAACTAGAATAGGAGGATTTGCAGGAGGAACAACAAATTCACTATAGGGAATCTGGAAATGGTATTCTAATAACTCTATAACACTATACACTATCTGTGGGGTATATGCATAGCCGATTTCCAAACATACTTTATTCCTAATGAGTTAGAGTGTGCAAGAATCTCGTATTACAAAGACCTCTAACCTTAGCTTATGTTCAGTATTGAAGATTGGGGGCCTAACAGAACAGTTGAGATTTATCATAGTTCTATTTGCCTTTGCACTTGTAAAAATTTACCAATTGTAAAAAATTAGCAATATTAAATATAAACAAGCCTGGCATATAAATCAATATCTGAATGGTATGTCAGCCAATATTCATGTCCTGAGAGATTTGGGTCCAGTTTCAGCTACAAGAATTGTGAACAGTTATAATCTCTATGCTGGAATCGCATGTAGTTATGTGATGCTATACTCATTGTGGGTTGCACTTGAAGTATCTCTTTTACAGCATGATTCAAAATATTAGCTTATACCAAGCTGTCTAGGATATCCATGATATATTTTACTGTAGGCAAGGTAAACAGGGTCTCCTTATCAAGAATAGAGGCTCAAGGGTTTCCAGCCCCAAAATACCCTTACATCCAAGTATACACTCCAGTATTTATAACGGTTGTGAAAATTGTTCAGAACTGTATGATTTTTCTCTTTTTTTTTTTTTTTTT
>QFET01001518.1:69648-85301 GCA_003316355.1 Tuber calosporum
TTTTTTTTTGTGAACAGTATGTGGCTTGGAGCAAAGATTAGATTCACCTTTGCAGAGTCCATCCGCTTTATGAGACCCTTCCTATTTCCTATCAATAAATGATATTCTATATATAAGGAAAACAATATCCTAGGTGTGATACGTGAGCGCCACATCTTGACACATCCGACGTCATTTTTTGGGTCGTCTGTATCCTGTACATCATGATCTGAATGCCTACGCCTCCTGGGTCCTAACGCAATAACGCGCCCTACTGAAGTCCCAGTGCCTCCCCTCAGCTCACTTCCCTCATTTCTGCCCAGGACATTGCCTTCTCTTCATCATATCTGTGCTGCGTCCTGATGTCTCCATAATGCTCCCGCCATTTACAGGCCTTTCAGGGTGGACTTGCAACATCCTGACTCTCCTGACATACTACTAGTACTAGTACTATTAGTTGTGGTTGCTTCGGCCACTGGCACAATCATGTTCCAGTCTATAAATAATACCCATTGCCTACCCCTCGCATATAATTCCTCCTTTTATTCCTTTCTTGCTTTTATATGTTTATATATCTATATGTTTATATGTCTATACTAGTAGTATAATCGTGTCATGGTCATCAGCAAAAATACACATTTACTCCCTCTACCTCATGAGGTATATGTGGTATATGAGGCAAAAATATAAAGCTTACTTTGATATAGAGTGTATTCAAGCCTTCAGATATCTTGTACGAATCAGGATTAGTCTCTTCGTGCCGCTTACCTATACTTTATTCCACTTCACCATTTTCGCTTAGACACTCAATGGCCATAAAGACCCTTTGCCCGGCATTGCCTGATATCTTCCTATCCTCTATGAATTTTCCATTTTCACCTTGCCTCCTCAGGAGAGTTCCGTCTTTTCCTTATCTTCATAGAGCCCTTTCTACCATCAACGTCCACAATCAGCCATATCACGTCCCTTACTGTTCCATATTCTACACTCCATCAAGAATATAGGACTTTCCTCTCGCCTCATGTCAACCCGCTTCACCGTTTTCTATCTCCAATAGGACGCAGAGTGTCCTATTGGCATTGTTTCACAGCTTTGCTAATTCCTCTGGCTGCAGTTTGATCAACGCGTCTTTTATGCTTTGCCCCGGCCTTAACTCCTTTATCTTCATGACAGCGTCGATTTGTCAACCCTTCCAGTCCCTATCATGACGTGTTGCATCCCAATACCTCATTCCTATCCCTTATTGATTATTTTTCAATCCCAACTTCTTCCTGCTACTTAGGCAATACTATTGAGTTACAAATATACTCTCTGAGTTAAAACTTGTATGAACTCATCATGACGCCTTGCTTAAGTCTCATGATCCTCGGTATCCTTCATTTACGTGTTTGGGTACCTTGAATGTCCAATATTATTCCAACCTGGCTCCTTTAGCTATGTGCTTTACAATTGGCAATATTGTGTTCAATGATAGGAGGGTTAATTAACTGTTTCTATCCTAATACCATTAGACCTTTATTAATTATCATTTGGACCATTTACTAGCGAATCGATCACATCATTAACCTCCAGGTCCGCCGTATCCTGTTCTTCACTTTCCTCATAACCAGAAACCTCTACCCCCAGCTAAGCTACCGCGTCCGTGTCTGTGAGTTAAGAACATGATTCATTATCTTGAACGAACCCATTTTCCCGAAGCAAGCACTTATTTTGTCTCTTCGTATCTTCAACAAACTTCTTTCGCTTAGCCTGTGGTAACTATTGCCATGTAGCTCTTTGGCGTAAGTAAACATCTGATTTCTATCAAGACGACTGTAATACTAGCCTCTCAACGTCCAATTCCCCTTGTTGAAAGGACCAAACTTACTTTGTGCAGTCATCGCTGAGATATCTAATAGTTGCACAAAGGTTACTTTGCACCACGCCTTTAAGGCATGGTAAATGCAGGCTTCTGTAAGGCAAATCAAGACATCATGGATACGGCCTAAGAAGGATTCATCAGTTCATCCTCGCATCTCAACATTAAGGAACCACTTATGGTATAGGAGTTTTCCTATATCTTGTACAGCAAGCTGGAATCTGCAATTCCAGTCAAATTGGCCTTTCTCCGTCCTTTTCGTAACTCTGTTAAATCAAACCTACCTCTTTCATGCTTGGATGACATGTAAAACAATCATCTTCAAGCAAATAGCCGATCTTTGCTCCAATTTCTGTCAGTTACTTGTGCAGAAGGTCATCAAAGTCCTGCACAGTATTTCTGGTTTCAGAAACAAGATGCTACTGGGCACTAAACTGCCATGATTTCAATTGTAGAGACTAGATTAGCTTGGAAAGAGTCGTAATAAACCCTTTTTTAGTTGTTTTATACTTACAAAGGTTATAGCATGCCTTTGCATTGCAAAATTAGGTCAGCCAAGTTTGATAGCTGCCTTCGCCCAGTAACTCCCCAATAGCGAATTGTTTTCTACTAGCTTCATGAAAGGGTTTAATAACCAAGTATGATACCGGACTATATTCGTTGTGTTTTCAAATATAATCGTTTGTTCACCTCGAATAAAGTTTGACCAATGCGAAAGCGAGGTTACTGTATAAACAATTTCGGACGCTACATGGTCTTGATCAGCCATTTGACGTTCATTTGTATGGGTGAAGATTGGTTGCTTACCCAAAATCGAGGGTGTGAAGTGTTGTGAATTAACCCTATGATGGCTGGAATGTACTTGTGCATACTAGTTCTGAGATCAAAATGCGGGAGTAGGTCCGCCAAGAACCGGTGATAGGGAGCACAGGTTAAGCTTTATTATTAGCAGGTGATATCCAAGACCTTAAATTCTGACTTACAAATCTCAGCCTTTTCACCTTCTGTATTTGCTGTGACTAGGCCTCAACGGGGCGTTTCTGGACCCGCTGGACAAGCTGAGGTGGATCATCACAGTCCTTATTGATATCTGTAGCTTTGTTATTAACAAATAAACTTGCTTCATATTCATCCCGCAGGGATAGAGTGTCAATATCTATAACGGAGAGTGAAGACCTTTGAGACACTGCTGATGCTCGCGGGATTCTTGATATAGCTGCTAGAAATGATTTTAGTACTAGGAATAGTTTATATATAGGCTCTAAAGTCCGAAACGCACCTATGCTCGTATTTCCATTCATTATTGCTGTCCTAGATATAGAATTTTTGGGCAAGGTGAAATGGTTAGCAAGGTTGTTCAGAATTGCTACTGTGAAGCCTTTTAACACTCAAGAATGTCCCTTTGAGGACGAATAAGTATTCATTGAATCACTGGTCTGTGAACATTACGGTCCCGAACTCGAAGAATTCTAAAGACTTTTAACATTTCACCTTCCCAAGGTAGACTTGCACGAGTTCCAATGGAAACAAGCGGAAATTCAGCTTTTTGAGCACTCTAGTGCCAGACCTATAAACATCATACTGGCTCAATCCAAAAAAAAGAGGTCAAAGACGTGTTTAGAACTATTATGGGAGTAATTAATGCCTGATACTATCTAAAACAGGATATCTAAAGGTCTAAATCCCACTGCTGATGAATAATGCCCCTGACCATTAAGAGAAACAGAAACCGACATGCTAAGTATTATGGGTTAAGAGTAAGGTAATGAAAAGTCCTAATTAGAACGACAAAAGGAACAAAACAACTTTGGAAAGCAAGAAAAAGCCATATAACTTAAAAGATATAAAACTAAAACAAAAAGTTAAGAGAGCAAAGAAAATTAAAGGGAAAGAAGCCAATTAGGGGCGAAGCTCAGCTCAAAGAACCTGCAAAAAGTCCAAGCCGAAACCCTATACCACACCTAAGGTACTTCACAGCCAGGAAGGAGGATATCAGGTGGAAGTAGAACAACATGGCCACTCTCATCCCCAAAAGGGGCTAAATAGGCCAGGCCTTATCTAATACAAGCTCGTGAGATCAGCTCACTAGAGTGGGATTAGAACCTGTGAACATGCCTGTCGTTACTCTGGATTCTTCACTGCCAGCCTGCTTGAGACCTAGGAAAGCCCATGCGGCACTTGGCCTGCTGTCCTGTGTCGACCTCTAGTGTAGAATCGGGATCTAGTTCTGTGTATAACTCGGCTACATCGAATTGCCTAGGCTTTAACTAATAATTCCCACGCCCGGTAAGGGGCGTATTAGGTCAAACAGGAGGGGATCCGGAGGGCCACCAGCAGGGGGAACTAAGTCATAGTAGATAAAGCAGGCGACAGTGAGAGGACTGGCATTAGAGAGAGGAACCCAGTCATTTACTTGATCGTCATCGATTAGTTAGACATAATAGGTTGCATCGTGGGTAGCATTGTGGCTTGGATATCCTCTAGGGTACCCACTAACCTTCAAGGATGTTCATTATACTCAAGATTCTGACAAACGGCTTCTCCAAGCTCTTGAAGAGTATAATGCTTTGAAATTGCTAACCAATTGAGATTTGCCACCCCCCTAACAGCAACAACCCAGTGCAGCAAGCATGCAGTGCCTGGGGGTCTAGCAGTTGTATAAATGTAAATGATTTTAATTAGTTTCACCTCTTAGACAGTGGGAGGATGGACGAACAACGGCTTCCGGTTGAGTGCCGAAAGGGCCAGTGACGGTTCCTCCCTCCTCATCATCAGAGTTCATACGTGCTGCTTGAGCTGACTCAGAAGCTTTCTTGAGGACGTCAGAGATTAGTGAATCCAGTGCTCGGTGGAAATTGGCCAAAATGCTTGTACGGGGGCTGTTGAACCTGACCTGGAAGCCCTGGAAGGAAGCATGATAGAGGGCATCCACCCTTAATTGCTCCCACGTCGTTTCCCCACCCTGCCTCTTAGCGGTAACCTTCCTTTCGCTATACTTCTGCTGGATGAAGCTTCTCTAGTGCTCCGTATCTCTTGCCGGCAACTGTGCCACCAAGACTAGTTAGATTCAGCTCGGTTGTGAATTCTGGAGTGGTAACCATCCTAACACCAATTATATCACAAATCGAACAAAAGGGAAATAGGACGGCCAGAGGCCAACCTGAATACATGAAGGTAAAAGAATATAGTAGCAGTGGTTCGAACAGGAATTTGATCTACGCAATCGAGCATACACTAGTTAGTTGTATTCTTCTTGTGGAATGGCTACTTTGAGCTGTTGGAAGATTTTAACGAGAACTTACTTGTTGGTAGATCTTGCTCAATGTAGCTAAGAGTTTGCTGAGTTTTGTAGTTTAACCTTAAATAATATTAGTGGTTGTGATCAGAAACTTGTAGAGGCTTGGATTTTCCGTTAGAAGGTCTTGCAGGGTTTTAGCTTCAAGGGAGCAGAATAGCCGATGTCGTGGGGCTGGGCAAATGCAGTATCAAAAAGTGCTTGCAAGCAGCCTAATTTGGCTATTGTGCGTTCAGGAAAGGTTCCTCTGAGATATAGATAACTTGTGGCTGCGAGTGAGACAAGAAGATATAATCTTTATACTTATTAGCTGTATCTGAACCGCCTACTAGAAGGGCAGCAAATATACCTTTAAACGTCGTAAATGAAGTCTTATGAAAGCTGTGCAGTGAATGGATATGGTGGTGAAGAAAAGAGAAAGGAAAAGAGCCGGGAGGGGGTTCTATAGTGTGAGGAAGAGCATAAAATCCAAGATGTTTGTTGTAGACTCAAGTCTCATCCTTGGAAAACTGCCTCAAAAGAAGACGACAATCGTCTTGAATCGAATCCTGAAAAGCCTTTTCGAACATACAAAAGGCATTCTACCAGAGTACAGTAAACTGGGTTTCAACATCCAACACTTCAGAGTTGTATGGTTGAAGTCATAAGTCAGATCAACTTCAAGCTTAACCTTACCAGAGCACGAGCGGTACGTTCCAAGAATCAAACTAGCTTGGTTTTTTGCTCATATTGGATAATGGTTGACAGAGCCGCAACATGAGGAAGATACATGCATGGGTAGAATACAGACCCTTCACGGTGAAATTGAGCTGTTGATAGTTTTTAATATGCTAGCACGGTGTGTGCAAAGATCATGATTTTGATGGTGGGTTGTCTGAGAGAGAAAGTCAGGGGTTGCATACCAATTAGGAATTGAGCTTAAATGACAGTTGGAGTCCTCATAGTAACGGGCCAGGGCTGACAACCAAGTTAGCAGCAGGCTTGAACAAGACAAGAGCTTTCCTGTAATCACTCTGAAGGATAGCACAATTGAAGAACGTCATGTTTGCACCTTTCTTGGTTCCTTCTGATAACTATCAATTCTTGTTCTTGGAAAATCTAATTGTACAAATAACAAGGTATGTTTGATATTTGTTGATACTATAATCGTCCGCTATGTACCTTCTGACGTCCTTTTTGTGGGTCTAATAAGATAATTTTAGACAATAGTACATGAGTCACTATACCTATACTGCCATAAAATGTACAAGTCCAGTACATGGTACACCAACTATATCAAAAAGGAGTATCAAGACCTTGTACGGCCAATTAAGGTTGTACAGCAAATGATTAGAAATGAGGTACAGTCTGGGAACCTTGTTTCTGAAGCGAAAGAAACAGAGGTACTATACAATTCAATCAAGATTGAAAGCCCAGAGTACGAACTGGAATCAGACCACACTCAAGGTGATTCTGATGTTGAGAGTCTTACGCTCTCTAACAGAGAAGATTCTCTTACAGCGTTTGTTGAATCAGTAGCACCAACAAATCATCACACTGCAGAAAGAGTCCTCTGTGGCATTGAACAACTTGAAAAAGCTGAGGACAAGTTATGGTCACATTTTCAAAACAAGTCAGACTTTTAACTTACACTGTGGTTTATTGAGGCAATGGTACCAAAGGAACATATTGACAGGTATTTCAAGATTGGATTGGGGCTTGAGAACAGTACAATTAACTACGCATATCATCTTTTATAGGCCGTTGAAGAACTGGAATGGGGTTTGGGAATGAAAAGTTGTAATCAGGGCTTTGTCTCATTTAAGGAGTTGGTAGGTATATCCATTCTATTAAAGTATTTTGTTAACCAAGAATAGGAGATTGAGGATGCGGATGAGTTAGAGGTAGCTGCATCAACACAAATATTCTTTGACCACAATCCTGTCGATTGTGCAAAATATCTACTAAGTCAAAAATGCTTCGCTCAGGATATTGTTTATGCCCCGGTAAAGGAATAGAATAGCGAAACACCTGCGCTGAGACTTTATTCAGAGATGCATACAGGCAATTAGGGGTAGGAGACTCAGGTAGGCTACAATAAGCCTTTCTAAGGCTTTATCATACTATACTTAAGCAAGAATTAACGAGTTGTGCAGGATAGCTTACCTGAAGGAGCAACACTTGTACCGATCATATGGACCTCGGACATTACTTTTATAACCAACTTCTCAGGAGATAAGAAACCCTGGCCGATGTATCTCACTATTGGTAATATCTTATCGGATATGAAAAACAAATCTTCTAAACATGCGACCGGCCTGTTGGCCCTTCTGCCTTTCCCACTCAAGATGCTGGGAGTGGCATCCCGATATTCAAGGCAGAGACCAGTAAACAATGAAATCCTTTATGAGCTAAGAGAAGTGATCTTTGCTCTCTTAGCCAAGGCAGCTAAAGCCGGAATTGAAATCGAATGCCCCAATAGCAAGGTTAGGCAGTGCTTTCCCTGTCTCGCTGCCTGAAATGCTGATTATTTGGATAATATTACTGTAACGGAATCCTATTATGTTTCTACTATTACTACTGACTTGATGTTGGTTATTACTTATTTGAGTTTATACCTGATAAGCGCTACTATTTGGTTGTCCCTTCCTACTTACTTATGACTTCCTAACTGGTTATTCTTTCCTTGTTTCGCTTATCAATACCCCTCCATCCTTCTACGCAGTTGGGTATCACTATCCTCCAGCTATACCTATTGGATTTGTATAGTAGTAGCGATCTCTTGTTCCTTCCTGTTTGGATTCCATTACTTGTTTTATTAGCTCCATCCTGTCGCTTTTAACCCTCTGTATTCGGAATATGGTTACCTTGTTATGCTCCCTCTGTTAGCATGTTGTTGGACATGATGTTTGCGCTTTTGTTTAGTTTTCCTAGCTACAATCTTTTGTATTTAAAGAGCCTGCAATCCCTTAAGGATTCGGACTCTCAAGCCTCACAGGACTATCATCTTTAATACTACAAGTTGAATTGTCACTTTATTATTTCCATACCTTTTACCTTGTCTATTGAAAACCTATCCATCCAGGCTTCTCCCCCTATCCTAATAGTATCTTCGGGGTCTCTCTGGGATTCTCGAGATACTTGGGAGTAGGTTACAATTATATTAGATGGAATTTAGCAAAATCGGTGTTCGGTCTATGAGACTCCGGTAGATGGGTTAAGGTCTTATATAGGACGTTGTACTGCTGTACGTGCATATAACAAATACCAAACACCTTTGACTGAATACTTGGACGGCAACAAAGATGCTGGCGATGATTTGATTCATCATGGGCTCAAGTTGCTTCCAAGCGTCTTTTGGGGATTTTCAGCAATTCGCCAGGCCCACTTGCCAAAACCGGATATCCTGCATGTTTTCTACCTGGGAATATTTGATACATATCTCATTAGGTAGATTATTGGATGTTCGCGAGATTTACAAGAGGCTGCAGGCTTTTGACACTGTTTGGAAGATTTTGCCAGCTTACCCCAGCTATTCACCACCAAATAAAGAGTACATTGGAGTTTTGCAGTGGACAGGAGAAGATATGAGAAATCTTGTGAGGGTTCTTTTATCGTGTTTTGCCACTGCACTATTTCGTCCAAATGCCGCTGAACGTCTTAATTTTCACAAAAGCATTGACTTATGTTCTATCAATTATTGACTTCACACTAATGACACAATACAAAAGTCATACCCACAAGAAGATGCAATTCCTTGAACAGTACCTTTAAGCTTTTCATGAATATAAAGATGTCTATAAAAGAATCTGAAGGATAAGTCTACGGCCCGAATGGTACAGGAGATAACTACCAGGATCCGGATTGTGTACAATAAGGTGCTCAATCAACACAGAATTTCCCATCACACAGCAACTCAAAGAAAGCGGATTGCAGACTAAGATCGTTAAGAATTGGAAGGGGTCGTGGCTGTGATATATGATGAAGAGGTTGATTTCAACTTTTTGAAGATTCATCTCCTGAGTCATTTTGCAGACGATATACTGTCTTTTGGAAATATCCAAATGTATTCAACTGAGTCCAGGGAGACCAGCCACAAGACAATGATCAATGAGGGCTATAGACAGTCAAATAAGAATGATGCCAACCATCAGATACTACGAACCTATGCAAGACCAGATAGCTACAAAATTCACGAAACATGAATATTAATATAGGCAATATTCGTCCTAAATGTGACGACCTCAAAACTAGAAATGAATGGAGACAGATCGCATCGTCAGCAAGACAACTGCAGGGGCAGAGGCTAATTGTTCAAACAGTTGCTCAGATTGATGCAACTTTAAAACATTTACCTGAACTCTTAGACGACAATTATCGGAGGAAGTCAGGCAGAGAAAAAAAGTTTTGAATCAGGACTCAATTGAAATATTTCCGCTTGAAATATACAGTCTTACACGGGTTCCAGTAAAGAACTTTCAGGACCCTCTGGTGGTTACATTGTATCTTCTCTGTTGCACTGGCAGGCAGCTGTGGAGATCGACTAGATGCTGTAGGAATGATTCGGTATGGATGTATTCTTGCAAGGACAACATTTACGAAGCACTTAGAGGACGTTATCTAGCTCGTTTGGTATCAATCTACAAAGTTAGAGACCTGATTACAGGCTCAGTTGACAGACTTGTATTGGTAGAAAGACTTTATATGGAGAATTTGGGCAATATTAGTGATTTTACAGGACTGGCTACCATCACGTTAGGTACAGCTAGGAGGCCTCGTGGGACAACACCTATTATGATAAGCATAAAACGTATCATAGGAATGGCGCATCTAGTTCCAGAGGCTGAAGGGAGAAGGAATACACATTGGTAGGTAAATAATAGGATAGATTTAGAAACTTTTGATATAATATACTAGATAGCAATAAGAAAGTGGAATTAGAAGTGTGATCGATGGACGCGTAAAGGTCACCTAAAGCCGAAGAAGGATAAGTGAGGGATGATTTAGATGATTAAAAGGTAAATTTGAAAATTGAGAGTGGAGGAGGCGAAAATAAGAGGACAAAAGATAAAGAAAGACGAATAACTGCTAAAACAAACTATTGTGAGATAAGCGAGGCAATAAGCAACGGTGGAAGATTCAAGTAGAGGTGGCGAATCGACAGTGGGAAGGTTGTGAACCTATAGGGGGCTGTTTGGGAATGACGACGCCTATATGGCGACAAAGGCCATAACGGAAAATCACAAGGAGATGTGTCCAAATGGGGCAGCACGGAGGTCTAAGTTGGTAAAGAGTTTTACTGGAAGAGCTAGGTCTGGAATGTGCTGAACAACGTCCTATAGGTTGAAGTAAAAAAAGACAAAAATGTGTGAGGACCGAGCAATAGAGGTTAGCCTATGGTTGGAGATGTGGGGGCAAGGCAGGGACAGGGGCTGCATGTATACAAGAAACGTAGCATATGCATCCCAGAGGCAAAACAAGACACGCAAGGAACAAGATCTACACAAGGTATGAGAGGTATAAGGGGACATGGCATTACTAGCTACCACATGAAGATAGGTATATAATACATGATGAAGAATGTTTGTTGCTGATGTTTGGAGGATTGGCAGGATTATGCTGTAGGAGTTCGAACGGGAGGAACAAGTTATGTATACTGGCGCTAGGATAGAGAGAGTATAGTGAGAATCCCTGAGCTTTCAAGGACTCTGACTGGTCCACAGGATTCCAGTAGCTGTATACTCACCAGTAATGATACTGGCTGTGGGTTTTCATAGTATCAGGTTTGTCAGGAGAGATATCATAGATTTAAGAGTAGTCTTTTGGCTAGCAGGAGACATCAGACAGATGACAGATGACTAGACAGTGAATACAGTTAGTTGAATAGCGATCCTATTGTTCTCCTTCACTCTATGAGCCAATCTATTGTAACCTCCTTGTCATCGTCCCTCAACAGGTCTTCCTTATTGTAACATGTGTACATGTTCAGGTAACTCAATTACCACTCTGGTTAGCCATTCCTTAGTCAGATTACAGTCATTTGAATTGATTTCTTTTGTATTTGATTTCACTACCGGAATCTCTAGAATCCGGCACCCTGATTACTGTATGCTTTGGAGGATTGGCAGGATTGTGCCCCAGGAGTTCCAAGGGGAAGGAACCGGTCATGTATACCGACGGTAGGATAGAGGCAGTGTTGTGGGAAAGACCCAAGCTTTCCAGGACTCCAGCAGGGCCACAATATTCCGGTAGCTGATCCCTCACCTGTAATGATAGTAGCTGCGGGTTTCCAGAGCCTTAGCTCTTGCAGGAAAGATTCCATGTATTTAAGAGTGGTCTCCTGGCTAGTAGGAGACATCAGACTTGAGACAGATGCTTAGACAGTGAATACACTTGGTTGAACGGCGATCCTATTGTTCCCTTTCACTCTATAAACCATTCTATAGTACTCCTCTTGTCTTCGCCTATCAGCAGGTCTCCCTTAGATACCAAAGCGATAGCAGGCTACCGCTTAGGTTCTATTGTATAACCGTTCACACAGGCTAATACCTGTTACATTTGTTTTTTGCCTCCTCAGGTTAGATCTGGTTCTCAGGATTGAGAACAGTGGGTAGGATTGATCACACTTCCCTTTTTTTGATAACTAGTTAGAAGTAGGAGTGGCAGTGAGGGACTCCTGGCTCAGGTGCAACATTCATCATTACCGACAGAAGATGTCAGACAACTAGGTCTGGAATAATATCCAGACCTCCCAGCAGACTTGGGAATAATGCAGATACAGACCCAGAAGGAGAAGGTGAGATACATCTATACCTAGACAAAGTTTCCTACATCCAGGGGACCTTCATACAGACTCAGAAGAGGACCTTACAGAAGAGCAAATCGTCCAAAGGGAAAGCCTAAGAACAGAGACAGCTCAGGAATCGAGACCAAGAACCAGAAGTATCTAGAAAACAGTCTTTGAACCCTACCACACTCTGCATTACCCTCAAGAAGCAAGACACTACCTGGCGGATTTCCGGACTCGCGAGGATCCTCTAAAGCACCCCCAGTACCTCAGGGATATGGGAAAGAACCAGAAACACCCTGACACCCGCAGCACCTCCGCCAGCATCTCGGATGATGGCTGACGCTCTAGACCAACCCATGAAACCAATGATCAAGCTTCTACAACTATCCAAGTTCACTGGAGAAGGTGAAGATCTACAACCAGACAAACTCAAGCACTGTTTGAGGGAGGTTAAGAAGTACTTATCCAAGTATGATGTCATTGATGACACAGAAGATGTGGTGGACTACTATGGCGCTTATACAGAAAAGTGAGTGCATAGTACCTACCTCAACCTCTTGGATGAGTTTGAAGACAACCAACCCTTCCTCCTTGTATTCAAGAATCAATTTAAACAGCTTTTTGAAGCATCAACTAACACAGATGACCTGTACCTCAAATGGCAGAAGATACAACAGTCCTCAGGAGGCAAGCCAGTGAGAATTTCCAAGATTGCTGGAGAACTAGAAGACCTAAGGGGAATCCTGCCTATAGACTCAATATCAGACTATGCACAAAAACAACGCTTTTTGGATGCCATGGATCCCAGGGTCAGAAGAAATGTGACACCACAGATAAGAGATATTGACACCTGTATTCAAGTGGTCCAAATGGCAGAGGGAAATGATGCAACAATCTTCAAGCCGGGAGCCTACGGGAGTAGCAGCAGCTACTCTAGCACCTCCGGAAATAAGCCAAACAAAGCTAAGAATTCTCCACAACAATCCAGCAACAAGCTAGCAGGAAAAGGCAAAGTACCAGCGAGAAAGTTGACCTTGCATAAGCATAAGAATCCAAGCAAACAGGAAATGGATCGACGCAAGAGAGAATGTGCCAGTTACTCTTGTGGAGAAGCAGGACATATGGCAAAAGATTGTCGAAAGAAGGAAATCAAGTCCAATCATGTTACTATCACCCAGGACACCCCTGATAGCGATCAAGAGCACTATGATGCAGACAGCAATGACACAGAAGAGTTGGATGGCAGGAATAGTATCATAACCTACAAGACTACTGTTGGCGCCTAAAAGGAAGCGGCCAGGCCATTCTATGCTTTAGAATTCACAATACTAGTCAACAAGAAACCTGCCATGGTCCTAACATATTCTGGAACCATTGGGGGTACCCTAATCAGCAATCGCTTTGTTACAACAAACAATATCCCTTATACTAATAAGAAGACGCCTACTACACTCAAAATCGCTGTCATAGCATCCAGATCAAGCAGCAATCACACCTGCATCACAGACATTGAAATTGGAAGCAAGAAGGTACTCAAGGTACACAGGAGTGTCACGCCAGTTTAAGATTATGATATCCTACTCAGTATGGATGACCTCATATGCTTTGGAGCAGTCGTAGACTGCCGGAAAAATACCCTCTACTTTCCTGACTACAAAGTCAGAATAAACTGCAATGGGAACAGCACCCAGCCTCACTCAGCTATGGCTAAACAGGATCATATCCCAGATTTCCTCGAGGTGTTCCCTCAGGTTTTTGTCACAGAAATACCTGAAACCCAAACACCATTGTGGCGCTTTAACCACCAAATCATGATCTAGGACCTAGGCCTCTATGTCAAGATGCCAACCTTCAAGACCCCGGAAAAGGTTATACCTAAATACAAGGCATGGATAGAGAAGCAAATCATGGCTGGGATACTCTACATATCACAAACTCCACGAGGTGTCAGCATGTTCATTCAAGGGTAACCTGATGGCAGGATAAGACCATTAGTAGACCTTGGCTACTGGAATAAGAACACTAAGAAGGATGAAGCCCCAATCCCCAATCAGCACCACATACTCAACACTGTGAGTAGAGCCAAATTCAAAAGCAAGATATACCTCCGTAATGCCTACTTTCAGACCAGGGTGGAGCCTGAGGATGAGAAGTATAAGACTATCAAGACACCCTTTGGAGGCTTCGCCTGAAAAGTAATGCTGCAAGGAGATACAAATGTGGAAGGATCTTTCATGAGAGTCATAGAAGATACATTATCAAAAGAGTTCGGAGTCTTTGTAAGGGCATAGATTGACAATTTGCTGATATATTGCAATACACATCAGGACTATATCTAGCATATCACAGCTATTTGCAAGAAGCTGGATAAAGCACAGCTATATGCCACCCCAAAGAAGAGTGTCTTCTTTGCACAAAAGCTTGATATCCTAGGTCACCTAATCGATGATAAAGGCATTCACCCAACAGCAGAGGAGATCAGAATTGTTGTAGACTGGATAAGACCTTAGAACAGAAAGGAACTTCTGCGCTTTAGTGGAATAGTTAATTATATCTCCCAGTTCCTACCAAATATCGCCACCATTACTGCACCACTTACAGAGCTTACCGGCAATGCGGAATGAATAAGGACAGACTTGCAGGAAGCAGCCTTTTAAGCAGTGAAAAAGGAGGCCAAAAATCACCAAGTTCTTAGACCTATTGACTAAACCAAGCCAGAACCAATCTGGCTATTCACCAATACATCTCCTACCAGCAGTGGCGCTTGGATAGGCCAATGATTAACCAGAGATACAGTCAGACTAGCAGCATTCCTTTCCAGGAACCTGTCAGCCTAACAAGGTAACTACCCTACCCACCAACAGGAAGTGCATGCAATAGTTGAGCCTGTACAAGCCTTTACCCACCTGGTGTCCCATATAAAGTTCACCATAGTCACTGACCATGAGAGCTTTACCAAGCTCATGACACAGAAGAACCTCAGTGACCTGGAGCAAAGATGAATAATACAACTTAGCCGCTGTTATTATAAAATAGAATACATGCCTGGAGCTTCGAACTTTCTAGCAGACTATCTATCCAGAGTTCAAGAAACGAATCTAGGGCCTGAAGATATAATTCTACAGGACCCCACATCTGAAAATTCAGATCTCCAGAACCACAACTCAAATCATATTCAAACCAACTAAATTTCTTCCTCATATTATAGCCTAGATTCCCACAGCGAAATGGAAACTATTGAAGAAACACAGCACTCTCCCTCCCTCACTACGCGGGAATCTATCTATCACTCCTCCCCAGACTACCTAGCAAGCAAAGAGATAGCAGCCAATGCAGTCACACACTCACAAAAGCGCAAGAATAGCGCTAGCCGTAATGATTGCAGTATCCCGGCAGGCAACTCTTGGGGAGACAAAGCTACCTTGAACCTCCACCAGACTAGAGAGGAACGAAGCCTTTCAGTACTCTCTTAGATTACCTGCTATGATGACCAGTGCCTTACTCGTAGAGACAGCAAGGAAGCCAATAGATATTTCCCCAAGGACCGTGAAAAGTGAAAGCAAGCAAAGAAAGCGTAAGCAACATCAGATAACTCATTGGACAGTAGCCCCCCTCCATCAAACGATAGCTCTATGTGCTAACCCTCAGCAGAAAACAAATACTCAGACTTGCAGATATGTTTACTCTAGCTCACTGTTAAGGTTCGACTATCTATATCGCGCAACCGGCAACGATATATGATTCAGTCTATC
>QFET01001521.1:0-41099 GCA_003316355.1 Tuber calosporum
CTTCGCAAATCCCTCCCTTGCCCCCTTTGTTAGCTCATGGAGAATCTCCCTCCCACTCTCCGGCTCTGACCATCTCCCAATTACAATAACCCTATCCACGCCATTCCTACAATATCCTGACCCCACCCCTAACTGGACCAAAACGGATTGGCTCACACTCTCCCCTCTCATCCAGGATCTATCGGTCCCACCTCCTCCCCAGCTCCCTACCTCAGCCTCACTTAGTGCTTGGTTCGACCGCCATCTGCGCACCATCACCTCCCTCCTTCCCCAGCACACTCCAAACAAACGTCCTTGCTTCCGGTCAAAGCCTTGGTGGACAGCTGAACTATCACAGCTGCGCCAAGCTTTCAACAGAGAGGCAAGAATATCTCCCATGTCCCCCTCCACCACCCTCTCCGACAGTGCTCGTGCCTCCCGCCACGCGTATTTCAAGGCCACAAAAAGGGCCTAGGCATCACACTGGAACTCCTTCCTCGCCTCCTTGGACTCCAAATCGGTTTGGGCTGCCCGGAGGATCGCTAGCGGGCGCCCACCTGATCGGTTCCCCTCCTTTCCCAATGCCAGGACACCCGTCGAAGTCAACACCTCCCTCTTGCATCACTTTTTTCCTCTTAAAGACCCCCAATCCTCGCCATCCATCCTATGACCATTCGTGGACTTCCTGCCACTTCAGAAACAGGAAGTCTCCCTCGCCCTCCGCAAGTCCTCCAACACCGCAGCCCCTGGGCCCGACCTGATCCCCTATGGCATATGGAAAAGGATCAACAACATCAACCCCACCCTCCTCACCTCCCTCCTAGGTCCCCTGCTGACCTATGGCTTCCACCCCTCCTTCCTCAAAAGAGCCAATGGCACTGTCATCTCCAAGCCTGGCAAATCTGATTATAACTCCCCTTATTCCTTCCGAGTCATTGTCCTCCTGGAAACTATTTCCAAGATTCTGGAAAGGATAATGGCAACCCGCCTTTCGCTAATGGCCCGCACAGTTGGCCTCATCTACCCAAACCAATGTGGCTTACTCCCCGGCCTCAGCACCTTTGACGCATGTGCTGCCCTCACTCACGAGGTCCGCCTGCTGCAATGTGCAGGCCTCAAAACCTCTACCCTCTTCCTTGATTTCAAAGGCGGCTTTGATAATATTTCCTCTACCTGTTTATCCACCCTACTTCGCGCTGAAGGCTTATCTCCTTATATGGTTTCTTGGGTTCGTTCCTTTTTGACTGACCGCAAATGCCGTTTGATTTATCAAGGCTCCACTAATATTTTCTTACCTGTTCAAGTGGGTGCCCCCCAGGGCCCTCCAATCTCTCCTTTGTTATTTTTAATTTACCTTTCTTCCCTGCACTTGTCTATCCCAAAGGGGATTATGTTTTCCTATGTTGATGATTTTACTGTCACCGTTGGGTCTGGGTCATACCGGAGGAACACACAGCTTCTTCAACATTACCACACCCGCCTCTGCAGGAAGGCCACCCCACTTGGAGTCTCCTTCTCCATCCCCAAAACCGAACTCATCCACTGGCGAACTCCAAGGGATCGCTCTCCCCCCTCACTGGCCCCGGTTTCTCGCGATGGGAGTCTATTTCACCCCTCTTCCGTAGTCCACTGGTTTGGATACTGGTTCTCACCCTGGATGGAAACCTCCACCCACTTCATCAAGAGACCGGCCCTCGCTCAGGGGGCCTTTGGCCTCATCAGGCAACTCTCTCCTCCTGGCATAGGCATAGTACCCTACCTGAACTGCAGACTGGCCATGGGCCTGCTGCTACCGATCCTCACCTACGGAGCTGACCTCCTCGTCCCCAACGCTGCGATGATAGGTAAGATGAAGGTCTTTTGGAGCAAGGTCCAACGATGGGTCACTAACTGCTTCTCATCGACTCCTGTATCCATCCCTCCCTGTGAGGCTTGCCTCCCCCCTCTTAACTCGCTCCTCCCCCATCGCCGGAGGATGGCCGCACTAAGGTTGGCCTGTTCCCCTCCCGAGATCAACCCAGCCGCAGCCCGGCTGCCCCCATCATTTCCATCCTACTCCCATTTTAGGGCAGGGGACTCCTCCTGCCACCTCCTTTGTAGCCTTAGGGCCAACTGCATCCCCCTCTGCTGGAACCAACCAAGGCCGATACCCGCTGTCCGCTCTCACCTCCCAATCTATGCAATGTGCTACCTCTTGGTCAAGGTAGCAGCGGACGGGCTCAAACTTCCTCAGATAAACTCACACCTTCTGCCGGACACTGTCTTAGCCCCCCCTCCTCCGATCCCAGGTGCTGTCTCCTACAAATTGTTGAAGGAGGAGTGCAGAAAGGACCTCCTCACTGATTGGACACTCCTGTCCCCACCCCCTCCTTACTACCAGTACAAGCCGTCCCTACGCCAACATGCCTTCATGGGCCTCGACCGCTTCACAGCTGGGCGAATCCACCAAATGCACGCTGACAAGAGCTAGCTTGCCGCACAACCCTCTTGGAACGATGCTGATCGCTCTCCCACCTGCCCTTCCTGCGACTCAGAGGACGAAACCTTCGAGCATGCAATTCTCCACTGCCCCTCCAAGTCCCGAGAACGCCTGCTTTACCTTCCGAAGCTGTCTACGACGGACCATGGCTCTCCACTTTGGGCCGACCTGGACATGATCCTTGGTCTTGCCTCATACATCCGCGCCACTCGCACAAACTTCCCGCCCACCATGCCAGCAGTTTTTGCTACTGCAGCCTCCTCCTCCCCCGACTATGACTCAGACTGAGCGTTTTGACATTCCTTTTGTACTTATATCCTTCCTTTCGGTTATGATTTCTTATAGGGTCATTTCATTCAATACTTTTTGAATTAGTCGCCATTGCTGGGCGCGGTGACGGTATGGTCATCACTAGGGGAGAACTTGTGCGGTTATTTCTTTTGTTTTGCACGTTTGGAATTAACGTTTTGTTTATGCAATAGCTAGCGCTCCATGCAGGTTCCTGTACGTTAACAGCGAATATATGAGATAATAAAAAAAAAATCAAAAACCCCAAAGTTAAGGGAGGCAGGCCAATTGCCCTTTCCCCCTGTCCTTTTCTGCTTGTGTCAATCCTAAAGGATCTCTCACCCTCCTGGGCACTGAGCCACACACACCCTCCACTGCTTATTCACACTACTACGAAGCCATGACTAACCGTCTTAACCAAGCTTTTCCAGTAGGAAACAACCCCTACCGTCCTTTCCGCCCCGCCCAAAACGAGGTCCAATTGGCCATCCATAGCTTACATACAGCCTACCTTCCGGAGGACTAGACTGACTTCTTCCCTGCCCTCTATGAGTCAGTTCGCAATGCAGCAGATATCGTTATCTACTCAGCACGCTTCCTCCAAACCGACCCAGACATTCGAGTAACCAAAACCACTACGTCTGTAGTAGTCACTGTGGCCCGCGACTATGTCATCAGGCTTGGCTCCACCATCCGCCTCTTCTTCCGTCCGCCCAAAGTCGAAAAGGCCCACTCCTCAAGAAGGTTTATGCAATGCCGGAAGTGTTGGCTTTAAGGCCACCCCTCCCCTATCGGCAAAGCCTCCACCCCCACCTGTCCCCTGTGTGCTCTGGCACAGACACGTGCAGCCCACCGCTGCCCTAATCCCACATGCCCCAAGGGCGGGAACACTGAGTCCATTGCTGGGTGTTGTCCAGCCTCCACCCTCATGTGCTCTAGTTGCGCAGGACCCCATCCTGCCACAGACCGTCCCTGCCCATCCAGCCCTGTCCCACCCTCTGGTGAAGACGCCCCCTCTGAGCCCGAAGGTGTAAAAATTCCTGATGATGTCATGGACCATGATGCACCCACCCTACCCGATCCTCCCAGGACTCCCTCCCCTACCACTGCCAACATGGATTTTACAACCCCCAGACAGCCAATCACACCCACTGGCGCTCCAGCTGACCCTTGCCCCAAATCTGTTGCTACAGTCCCCACTTGGCTCTCCAGTTCTCCGCTCCCGCATGTCCCATCGGGCTTTCCTCGCCAATGAGTCCCGCACTAGACCCCTCCTCCCTGTCACAGGTGTCAGGCAATACCCTCACCCTCCTTCAGCACAATTGCCTTGGGAGCTGGAATGTGTTTCTGTTCCTATTCAACATCCTTAAGGCTATGCCCACCCCTCCACACTTGGTTGCCCACCCCTCCACACTTGGTTGCCCACCAGGATCCTCTGGTCTTCAAGGGGAGAACACCAATATTTTCCTCTTATAAAACCTTTTCCCCACCTACTACTAACGGTGCCAAACCTATGGTGGCCGTTTATGCTCTCCTTGATTTCATGCAAGTTTTTACACTGCTACCTGTTTTTTTCGACCGGCTGGACTTCATGGCAATTGATATTCACTCGCCATCAGGCCTGTTTAATTCTGCACATCGGGTCTTTCGCGTATACAATGCTTACTTCACCACCGGGCCCTCGTCCCACACCCGTACAATCACCCCACCTTCCATGTTCAGGGAACACACTTTCCCCACCCTACTGGTTGGCGATCTGAACCTCCATCATCCTCTCTCCTACCCTCTTAGGGTCTTTTCTGATACTGAATTTAACCTTTCTTCCCCATACTTAGACCTGACCTCTGAGCTAGGCTACTCACTTTTAAACACACCGGGTGTATTTACTAGGTTGTCCTTCGATAGCACATCCAGACCTGGAGTCTTAGACCTTGCCTTCGCAAATCCCTCCCTTGCCTACTTTGTTAGCTCATGGGGTGTCACCCTCCCACTGACTGGTTCTGACCACGTCCCAATCTCAATAAACTTTTCTACGCCTTTCCTACGACAGCCTGACCTCACTCCTAACTGGACCAAAACGGATTGGCACACACCCTCCCCTCTCATCAAGGATCTAGTAGTCCCACCTCCTCCCCCGCTCCCTACCTCAACCTCACTTAATTCTTGGTTCGATCGCCACCTGCGCACCATCACCTCCCTCCTAGCCCAACACCCACCAAACAAACGTCCTTGCTTCAGGTCAAAGCCATGGTAGACAGCTGAGCTATCACAGCTGTGCCAAGCTTTCAACAGAGAGGCAAGAATATCATGCATGTCCCCCTCGACCACCCTCTCCGACAGCGCCCGTGCCTCCCGCCTTGCATCTTTCAAGGCCATTAAAAAGGCTAAGGCATCACACTGGAACTCCTTCCTTGCCTCCTTGGACTCCAAATCGGTGTGGCCTGCCCGCAGGATCGCAAGCTGGGGCCCTCCAGACCAGTTCCCCTCCTTTCCTAATGCCACAACACCCGTCGAAGTCAACACCTCCCTCCTGCATCAATTCTTTCCACCAAAAGACCCTTAACCCTCGCCATCCATCCTTCGACCGTTTGCGGACATCCTGCTACTTCTTAAACAGGATGTCTCCCTTGCCCTTCGCAAATCCTCCAACACCTCAGCCCCGGGTCCAACCTGATCCTCTATGGTATATGGAAGAGGATCAACAATATCAATCCCACCTTCCTCACCTCCCTCCTAAGTCCCATGCTGACCTATTGGTTCCACCCCTCCTCCCTTAAAAAAGCCAATGGCATTGTCCTCTCCAAGCCCGGCAAAGCTGATTACAACTCCCCCTTCTCCTTTCGGGTCATTGTCCGCCTAGAAACTATTTCCAAAATTCTGGAAAGGATAATGGCAACCCGCCTCTCGCTAATGGCCCACACTGTTGTCCTCATCTACCCTAACCAATGCGGCACACTTCCTGGCCTCATCACCTTTGACGCATGTGCTGCCCTTGCATACGAAGTCCGTCTACTGCCGCATGCAGGCCTCAAGACCTCTGCCCTCTTCCTTGACATCAAGGGAGGCTTTCATAATATTTCCTCTACTTGTTTATCTTCCCTACTTCGCGCTAAAGGCATATCTCCTTATATGGTTTCTTGGGTTCGTTCCTTATTGACTGACCGCAAATGCCGCTTGATTTTTCAAGCCTCCCCTAATATTTTCTTACTTGTTCAAGTGGGTGCCCCCCATGGCTCTCCTATCTCTCCTTTGTTATTTTTAATTTATGTATCCTCCCTGCACCTGTCTATCCCAAAGGGGATTATGTTTTCCTATGTTGATGATTTTACTGTTACTGTTGGGTCTGGGTCATACCGGAGGAACACCCAGCTACTTCAACACTACTACACCCGCCTCTGTAGGATGGCCTCCCCACTTGGAGTCTCCTTCTCTGTTCCAAAAACTGAACTCATCCACTGGCGAACTCCAAGGGATCGCTCTCCCCCCTCACTGGCTCCTGTCTCCCTCAATAGGTGTCATTTCCACCCTTCTTCCATTGTCCAGTGGCTAGGATACTGGTTCTCACCCCCGATGGAAACCTCTACCCACTTCCTCAAGAGTCTAGCCCTCGCTCAAGGGGCCTTCGGTCTCATCAGGCATCTCTCTCCTCCTGGCATCGGCATAGTCCCCTACCTGAACAGTAGACTGGCCATGGAGCTGCTGCTACCGATCCTCACTTACGGAGCTGACCTCCTCATCTCCAATGCTGTGATGATAGGGAAGATAGAGGTGTTTTAGAGCAAAGTCCAACTATGGGTCACCAACTGCTTCTCATCGACTCCTGGATCTATCCTTCCATGTGAGGCTTGCCTCCCCCCTCTAAACTCGCTCCTCCCCCATCGCCGGAGGATGGCTGCACACCGCCTGGCCTGCTCCCCTCCCGAGATCAACCCAGCCGCAGCCCAGCTGCCTCCATCATTTCCATCCTTCTCAGACCTTAGAGCAGGGGACTCCTCCCGCCACCTCCTTCGAGGCCTTAGGGCTAATTATATCCCCCTCCGTTGGAACCAACCAAAGCCCATACCTGCCGTCCGCTCTCACCTCCCTATCGATGGGATGTGCTACCTCTTGGTCAACATGGCACTGGACGGTTTCAAAGTCCCACAGATAAACTCCCACCTCCTACCAGGCACTGTCTTTGCCCACTCTCCTCCGATCCCAGGTCCTGTCTCCTACTACTTGATGAAGGAGGAGTGCAGAAAGGACCTCCTCACTGACTGGACACTACTGTCCCCACCCCCTCCTTACTACCAGTTCAAGCCATTCCTACGCCCACATGCCTTCATGGGCCTCGACCGCTTCACAGCTGGGCGGATTCACCTAATGCGTGCTGGCAAGAGCTATCTTGCCGCGCAACCCTTATGGAACCATGCCGATAGCTCTCCCACCTGCCCTTCCTGCGACTCAGAGGATGAAACCTTTAAGCATGCAATTCTCCACTGCCCATCCAAGTCCCAAGAACGCCAGCTTTACCTTCCGAAGCTGGCTTTGATGGACCATGGCTCCCCACTTTGGGCTGACCTGGACATGATCCTCGGTCTTGCCTCATACATCCGCACTACTCACACGAACTTCCCACCTACCATGCCAGCGGTTTTTTCCACCACTGCCTCCTCCTCCTCCTCCTCCTCCTCCTCCGTCTATGACTCAGACTGAGTGGTTTGACTTTCCTGCTATATCCTTCCTTTCGGTTATCATTTCTTTTGATATCATTTCATTCCATACTTTTTGAATTAGGCGCCATTGTTGGGCGCGGTGATGGTATGGTAATCACTAGGGGAGAAATGATGCGGTTATTTCTTTTGTTTTGCACATTTGGAATTAACGTTTCGTTAATGCCATAGCTAGCGCTCCATGCAGGTTCCTGTACGTTAACAGCAAATATATGAGATAATCAAAATCAAAATCAATCAAACCCCAAAGTTAAGTAACTCGCTCCGCGCCCCCTATGTTCCTCCCACTTGAAATTCTTGCCCTTTTTAACCGATCAAAACTTCGCTTTTTTGAGTGGCAACAGCCACGATACACTATATCTTGCCACACGCTTAAGCTTCAGTCTTTAGCGACACAGCCCCACTCACTGTGTAACAGTGATGGTCACAGCTTAACCTGGCACCTCCAGGTCAGCCTCCCGCACCCAGCACGGCACAGCCACCTACTCAGCCCACTCCTCCCTCGCCAGCACCCATGGACCCCTCCCTAACTACCTAATCGCAACCCAGAACCTCCTAGACGCTATAGTCACCCAGTTTAGCCTCTCCCGTGAATCCTACCCTGAGTTTGACAACTTCCTCCTCCACAACCTTTCCGAAGGGGAGGCCACCATCATCCCACTCCTGTACACTGCCCTCTCTGGAATCAAGGAGGTAGTTAGCCGACTTGCCACACAGACCAAGCGTGTGGATGAGATCTCCTCCGCTATCTCAGCCCGAGCCCCTCCCTCTACTAGAGGCCCTCCCACTATTGTAGCCCTGGAGGCCATAGTTAGAGACCTCTCCCTTCGGCTCATGGCAGGATCCACTGCCAGACACCCCCTTCCTCCTCCCCAGACCCCCCTCGCTCCTTCCCCGCACGACCTAGGTCTCTCCCCAACCCTGAACCCCAACCTGCACAAGAGGCAAATTAAAGCCCCGACCCCGACCACTCCTGCTATGACACAGTTGAAAAACAGTGGTATGGCAACCATGCCGCATATGCCGTCCGCCACCCACAATCCTGGGAAGTCCAAGAGTATACGTCTGGCAAATGCCCTCCTCTAACCGAGTTTCGCTTACCACCATCATCCTCCAACACCCGACCCACCTGCTCCCTGTCCTGCCCGGCCAATAAGTCCTATGCTGCAGTTGCAGCAGGACAGTCCTCTTTACCAGGAACCAAAAGCAAAGCGAAAAAGTCCACCACGACGGCACAAGTAGCGGTGTCCAACGACATCAGCCCTCAGTCTTGACGACCGGCACCGTTGCCCTCCGCTGAGCACAGATTCTTTGCCCCTCGTACCTCACCTACACCTCATGCAGAAGCTGACTGGATGGCAGCCACCGTCCCCGACCTGATAGCTGCCATCCTGAGGCAGGCAAACTGCCCTTTTCCCCTCTCCATCTCCGCATGTGTCAATCCTAAAGGATCACTCACCCTCTTGGGCACTGACCTATAAACACCCTTCACTGCTTATTCAGCCTACTATAAAGCTATAACTAACTGTCTTAACCAAGCTTTTCCAATAGGAAACAACCCTTAACGCCCCTTCCGACCCGCCCTAAACGAAGTCCAATTGGCCATCCACAGCCTACCTATAGCCTAACCTCTGGAGGACCAAGCCGAGCTCTTCCCTGCCCTCGCTGGCTCAGTTCACAATGCAGCTGACGTAGTCATCTACTCAGCACACTTTCTCCAAACCAAACTTGGCATTCGAGCCACGGAGACCACTACGTCCGTACTAGTCACCGTGGCCACTAATGATGTCAATAGGCTTGACTCAACCATTCGCCTCTTCTCCCATCCGGGCAAAGTCGAAAAGGCCCACTCCACGGGGAAGTTTATGCAATGCCGGAAGTGTTGGCTTTACGGCTACCCCTCCCTCATTTGCAAAGCCACCTCTCCCACTTGCCCCCTGTGTGCTCTAGCACATACACGAGCGGCCCACCGCTGCACTAATCTCACATGCCCTATGGGCAGGAACACCAAGTCCGTTGCTGGGTGTTGTCCAGCCTCCCCCCTCATGTGCTATAGTTGTGCAGGAGCCCACCCTGCCATAGACCGTTCCTGCCCATCCTGCCCCTTCCTCCCACTGACGATGACGCCCCCTCTTAGCCTGATGGTACACATGGTCCTGATGAATTCATGGAACAAGATGCAGACAGCCTACCCGACCCACTCAGGACTCCCTCCCCTACCCCTGGCGCCATGGATCTGACAACCCCCCAACAGCCAGTCCCACCAACTCCTGCTCTAGCGGACCCTCGCCCCAAATCTGTTGCACCCGACCCCACATGGCTCTCCATCTCTCCACACCCGCAGAGACCTTCAGGCTTCCCTCGCCATTGAGTCCCACTCTGGACCCCCCTTCCCTGACACAGGCACCAGGCACTACCCTTATCCTCATTCAGCACAACTGCCTTGGGAGCTGGAAGGTGTTTCTTTCCTTATTCAATAGCCAAAAGGCTATGCCAACCCCTCCACACTTGGTCGCCCTCCAGGATCCTGCGGTCTTCAAGGGGCGACTACCAATATTTTCCTGTTATAAATCTATTTCCCCACCTACTACTAATGGTGGCAAACCTAAGGTTACCGTTTATGCTCTTCATGATTTGATGCAGGTTTTTCCACTACCACTGGTTTTATTCGACTGGCTGGACTTTATGGCAATTGATATTCACTCCCCCTTGGTCCAGTTTAATTCAGCTCTTCGGGTTTTTCGTGTTTACAATACATACTCCACCACTGCGCCCTCATCCCACCTTCGCACAATCACCCCACCTTCCTTGTTTTGGGAACTTGCTTTTCCCACCCTACTGGTTGGGGATCTGAACCTCCATCATCTTCTTTCCGACCCACTAAGGGTCCCTTCTGATACTGAATTTAATCTTTCTTCCCTATATTTTGACCTGTCCTCTGAGCTAGGCGACTTACTCTAAAACACACCAGTTGTATTTACTAGATTCCCCTTCGATGGCACATCTAGACCTAGAGTCTTAGACCTTGCCTTTGCAAATCCCTCCCTTGCCCCCTTTGTTAGCTCATAGGGTGTCACCCTCCCTCTGACTGGCTCTGACCATGTCCCAATCACAATCACCCTCTCTACGCCTTTCCTACTCCTGCCTGACCCCACCCCTAACTGGACCAAAACGGGTTGGCACACTCTCTCCCCTTTTATCAAGGATTTTTCAGCCCTCACTATCTCCCCAGCTCCCACCCTCAACCTCACTTAGTGCTTGGTTTGACCGCCACCTAGGCATCCTCACTTCTGTCCTGGCCCTACACAAACTAAACAAACGTCCTTACTTCAGGTCAAAGCCATGGTGGACAGCGGAGCTATCACAGCTCCATCTAGCTTTCAACTGAGAGGCAAGAATATCACACAGATCCGACTGCACTACCCTCTCCGACAGTGACTGTGCCTCCCGCCTTGCATATTTCAAGGCCATAAAAAAGGCAAAGGCATAACACAGGGATTTATTCCTTGCCTCCTTGGACTCCAAATCGGTGTGGGCTGCCAGCCGGATTGCTAGCGGATGCCCCCCCTGACCGGTTCCCTTCCTTTCCCAATGCCAGAATACCTGTCGAAGTCAACACCTCCCTTTTGCATTATTTTCTCCCTCCAAAAGACCCCCTACCCTCACCATTCCTCCTGCGACCTTTCATGGATTTCCTGCCACTGCAGAAACAGGAAGTCTCCCTTGCCCTTCTCAAGTCCTCCAACACCTAAGCCCCCAGGCCTGACCTGATCCCCTATGGCATATGGAAGAGGATCAACAATATTAACTCCACCTTCCTCACCTCCCTCCAGGGTCCCCTGCTGACCTATGGTTTCCACCCTCCCTCCCTTAAAAAAGCCAACGGCATTGTCCTCTCCAACCCTGGCAAATATGAGTACAACGCCCCCTCCTCCTTTCCAGTAATTGTCCTCCTATAAACTATCTGCAAGATCCAGGGAAGGATAATGGCAACACGCCTATGCCTAATGGCCCGCACCGTGGGCCTCATTCAGCCAAAGGAATGCGGCTCACTTCCTGGCCTTAGCACCTTTGACACATGCAGTGCCCTCATACACGAAGTCCGCATACTACAGTGTGTAGGTCTCAAGACCTCTACCCTATTCCTTGATATCAAGGGAGGCTTTGATAATATTTCCTCTACTTATTTATCTTCCCTACTTCGTATTAAAGGCATATCTCCTGAGATGGTTTTTTGGGTTCGTTCCTTTTTGACTGACCCCAAATGCTGCCTGATCTTTCAGGGTTCCTCTAATATATTTTTGCCTGTTCAAGTGGGTGCCTCTCAGGGCTCCCCCATCTCTCCTTTATTATTTTTAATTTATGTATCTTCCCTGCACTTGTCTATCCCCAAGGGGATTATTTTTTCCTATGTTGATGATTTTACTGTTACTGTTGATTCTGGGTCATACCGGAGGAACACACAGCTTCTTCAACACTACTATACACGCCTTTGCAGCAAGACCACCTCACTTGTAGTGTCCTTCTCTGTTCCCAAAACCGCCCTCATTCACTGGCACACTACAAGGGATTGCTCTCCCTCCTCACTCGCTTCGGTCTCACTTGATTGGAGTCTTTTCCACTCTTCTTCCATAGTCCGATAGCTAGGATAGTGGTTCTCACCCTCAATGGAAACCTCCGCTCACTTCCTCAAGAGGCTAGCCCTTGCGCAAGGGGCTTTCGGCCTCATAAGGCAACTCTCTCCTCTGGGTATCAGCATAGTCCCCTACCTAAACCACAGGTTAGCCACGGGCCTGCTCCTACCAATCCTCTCTTACAGAGCTGACCTCCTCATCCCCACTGCTGCCATGATGGGGAAAATGGAACTCTTTTGAAGCAAGGTCCAACAGTGGGTCACCAACTGTTTCTCATCGACTATAGTGTCCATCCTACCCTGTGAGGCTTGCCTACCCCCTCTGAACTCGCTCCTGAACCATGTCTGCAGTATGGCCGCACTACGGCTTGCCTGCTCCCCTCCAGAGATCAACCCAGCTGCACCTAGGTTGCCTCCATCATTTCCATCTCTCTCCAACTTTAGGGCAGGGGAATCCTCATGCCCCCTCCTTCGCAGCCTTAGGGCCAACTATATCCCTCTCCGCTGGAACCAACCTAGGCCCATTCCCGCTGTCCGCTCTTACCTCCCAATGGATGGGATATGCTACCTCCTGATCAATGTGACACACGACGGTTTCAAACACCCACAGATAAACTCCCACCTCCTACCGGGAAGAGTCTTTGCCACCCCTCCCCCGATATCAGGTTCCGTCTCCTACAAACTGATCAAGGAAGGCTGCAGAAAGAACCTCCTCGTTGTTTGGATACTCCTGACCCCACCCCCCCCTTAGTACCATTATAAGCTGTCCCTCCGCCCATATGCCTTCAAGGACCTCGACCGCTTTACAGCTGGGAGAATACACCAGATGCGTGCTGGCAACAGCCATCCTACTGCGCAACCCTTATGGAGGGATGCCACCCCTCTCCCACCTGTCCCTCCTGCGACTCAGGGGATGAAACCTTTGAGCATGCAATTCTCCACTGTCCATCTAAATCCCAAGAACGCCAGCATTACCCTCCGAAGCTGTCCTCGATGGGCCATGGCTCTCCACTTTGGGCAGACCTGGACATGATCTTAGGTCTCGCCTCATACATCCACCCTACTCGCACAAACTTTCCACCCACCATGCCAGCGCTTTTTCGACCATTGTCTAATCCTCCTGTGACTATGACTTAGACTGAGTGGTTTTTCTTTGCTGCTATATCATTCCTTGCGGTTATGATTTCTTTTGATTTTATTTCATTCTATACTTTTTGGATTAGTCGCCATTGTTGGTTGTGGTAATAGTATGGTCATAACTAGGGGAGAACTTGTGCATTCATTTCCTTAGTCTTGCACGTTTGGAATTAATGTTTTGTTTATGCCATAGCCAGCACTTCATGCAGGTTCCTGTACGATAGCAGCGAATATATGAGATAAACAAAAAATAAAAGAAAAAAAAAATCCTCAATTTAAGGGACATCCTCCGTCTCCTCAACACACCCGGCGATTGAAATCTCATCACCACGAGAAATCATCACCACTTTTGTTTTTGACTCAACCTCACCCTTTGGCCATGCTAGGGGGTGGGGATTTGTCTTAATGATTCCCTCCTTTCCGTGCTCATTAGGGTCTACCCCTTTGAGCTCCCTCTCTCCTCTTCTGCCATCTTTGTTGATGGTTCCTCTCCTTCCCCCTTGTGTTTTGCCTCGCTTAGCTTTTTGCTCTGCCTCACTTAACATTTGCATAGTCGGGAATTCCCTCTGACCTCCCTATACGGCTCGGAGACCGGGTTGCAGTAGGGGGAAACATTCTACAGGCCTACAATTGCTTTGGCATCCAGATGGTTGATTCCCCCACTCTTACTTCGATGAGAACTGCCTAGATGGCCATGCATACGATTCCATACGTCCTTAGGTCTACCCCTCCTCTATCCTCTCCTCACCTCTCCTTCTGACGGTTGATTAGCTGGCACCCTACTGCTCCCTGGCTGGCACCCGACTGCTCCCACCCTTCAACTGGCACGATACTGCCACGATTTCGGCAGGATACGGCGATTAACATTGTCTACCATACACTCCCTCCTCCTCTATTGACTTACCGACCTCCTTCGGCTTGATTCCTTTCGCCTTCTCGTGCCTGGGAATATAATTGCCCCTACCCCATGCCGTACCCTCCTGGATTAGTGGGATATGGCATGTTGTGCCGTTGGCTAACTTGATGGTTCAGGTTTGTTTCTCGCTTAGGTGTTTTATTTTCCTTTTGGGGTATTGGTTCTTGTTCACTGTTGGACTTTGTTTATTTCAAATGTTGCTCGTCTGCAGAGGTGAAAGCTTTACTGTCGTTTGGAAGATTTCAGGCCTGTTTCTTTTAAGTAGTTTTTTCTACCCAAGTGGCTGACTTTGGTTCGGTAAGGGGGTTTTTTTAGCTGCGGGGGATGAGATGGACTGTAGTTGGAGGTTTCTTTCTACTATAGCTAGTGCTCCATATAGTTTCTGTACCTTAAACAGTAATTCAATAAGATAAGCAAAAAAAAAAAATCAAAACCCCGAAGTTAAGGGATAAGCTCCGCGCCCTCTATTTTCCTCTCGCTTAAAATTCTAGTCCTTTTTACCTGATCAAGGCTTCGCTTTTTGAGGCAACGCCTATGATACACCAAATCTTACCCCTCCCTTAAGCTTCATTGTTAGCAACACAGCCCCACTCCCTGTATAACAGTGATGGCTACCGCTTCCCCTGGCCTCTCCAGGTGAACCTCGCACACCCAGCACCGTACAGCCCCCTACTGAGCCCACTCCTCTTGCGCCAGCACCCCTTGGACCCTCCCTGACCATCTGATCGCTACCCAAAAACTCTTGGACACAATAGTTAACCAGTTCAGCCTCTCCCCCGAGTCCTTTTCCGGTTTTGACCACTCCCTCCTCCACAACCTTTTTTGATGGGGAAGCTACCATCATCCCGTTCATTTGCACAGCCCTCTCCGAGATAGGTGAGGTTATTAGCTGACTTGCAACTCTAACCAGAAGTGTGGATGAGATCTCCTCCACTATCTCGGCCTGTGCCTCTCTCTCTACTAGAGCCCCTCCCCCTATTGCAGCTTTGGAGGCCATATTCACAGACTTATCCCTTTGTGTGATTGCAGGAGCCACTGCCAGACAGCCCCCTCTTCCTCCCCCTGTCCCACCTCGCCCCACCTCCGGCTCAACCTAGGCCTCTCCCCAATATTGAACCCCTACCTGCTCCTGAAACAGATCATGTCCCTGACTCTGACCTCCCCTACAATAACACTGTTGAAAAACAGTGGTATGGCAACCCAGCCACATACCCTGTCTGGCACCCACGCTCCCAGTAAGCCCAAGAGTACAGTGCAGGCAAGTACCCTCCACTAACAGAGTTTCCCTCACCCCGCTTTTCCTCCAATACCTGACCCTCCTGCATCCTGTTCTGCCCTGCCAGTAAGTACTATGCTGCAGTCGCAGCTAGATCTACCTCTGCACCGAAAGCCAACTGCAAAGGGAAACAGTCTGCCACGCCGGCACAAGTCACTGTGTCCAACTACGGTAACCTTCAGTCACCGGGACCGGCTCCGTTGCCCTCCGCCGAGCGCATATTCTTTGCCCCTAGCACCTCTCCCGCACCTCACACAGAGGCTGACCGAATGGCGGCCACCGCCTTAGCCCTAATGGCTGCTCTCCTAGGACAAGCCAAATGTCCCTACCCTCTCTCCTTTTCCCCCTGAATCAATCCTAAAGGCTCACTCACCCTCTAGGGTACTGAGCTACAGACTTTTTATACTACCTACTCACCCTACTATAAAGCTATGACTAACCGCCTTAATCAAGCTTTCCCTATAGGAAACAACCCTTACCGCACCTCCCACCCAGCCCCAAATGAGGTCCAATTGGTGATCCTTAGCCTGCCTACTACTGACATCCCAGAGTACCAAGGTGACCTCTTCCATGCCCTCTCTGTATTGACCGCAATGCAACTGACGTAACGATCTTCTTAGCACCTTTCCTCTAAACTGACCCTGATATCCCAGCCACGAAGACCACTACATCAGAAGGAGTCATCGTCGCTCTTGACAATGTCAACAGGCTTGGCTCCACTATCCGCCACTTCTCCCAACCGCGCAGTGTTGTAAAGACCCACTCTTCAGGTAAATTTATGCAATACCAGAAGTGCTGGCTCAACAGTTACCCCTACCCCATGTTCAAAGCCACCACTCCCAGTTGCCCCCTTGGTGCTCTGGCACATATTCGAGCAGCTCACCGCTACCCCAATCCCACATGCCCCAAAGGCAGAAACACCAAGTCAGTCGCTGGGTGTTGTCCCGTCTCCCACCTCATGTGTTCTAGTTGTTCTGGACCCCATCCTGCCACAGACTGTTCTACCCATCACGCCCCCCCCTCTTCAATAATGACGCGCCCTCCGGGCCTGAGGATACACCGGCACCTGATGACGACATGGACCAAGATGTACTGGTACTACCTGACCCACTCAGGACTCCTTCCTCTTCCACTGCCGTTATGGATCTCACCAGCCCCTGTCAGCCAGTCCCGCAGACTGGAACCCTAGCTTACCCTCGTCCTAGGCATGTTGCTCCAGTCTCACCTGGGTCTCCAGTTCCCCGCTCCCTCATGGCCCATCGGTCTTCCCCCGCCAATGAGTTCAATACTGGATTACCCTTCCCTGATGCAGGGTCCAGGCACTACCCTTACCCGCATTTAGCACAACTGCCTTGGGAGCTGGAATGTGTTTCTTTCCTTATTCAATAGCCTTAAGACTGTGCCCATCCCCTCACACTTGGTCGCCCTGCAAGATCCTCCAGTCTTTAAAGGGCGGCTACTAATATTTTCCTTTTATAAATCCTTTGCCCCACCTACTGCTAATGGTGCCAAACCTAGGGTTACCATTTATGCTCTCCTTGATTTCATGCAAGTTTATGCATTGCTACCAGTTTTTGTCGATCGCCTAGATCTCATGGCAATTGGTGTTCACTCCCTCACAGGCCGCTTTAATTCGGCTCACAGGCTCTTACATGTTTACAATGCATACTCCACCACTGGGTGCTCATTCCACCTTTGCACAATTACCCCACCTTCCTTGTTCAGGGAACATGCCATCCCTACCCTCCTGGTTGAGGATGTGAACCTCTACCATAACCTGCCCGACCATCTACGGGTCGTTTCACAAACTGAATTTAACCTTTCTTCCCCCTATTTTGACCTTGCCTCTGAGCTAGGCTACACACTTCTTGTAACGTAATCTTACTATGTTTCTACTAATACTACTGACTTGATGTTGGTTATTACTTATTTGGGTTTATACCTGATAAGTGCTACTATTAGGTATTCCCTTCCTCCTTGGTTATTATATCCTAACTGGTTATTCTTTCCTTATTTCGCTTATCACAACCCCTCCTTGCTCCTACCCATTTGGGTATTGCCATCCACCTTCTATACTTACTGGATTTGTATAGTATTAGCAATCTCTTGTTCCTTCCTATTTGGATTCTATTACTTCTTTTCTTAGCTCTATCCTGTCGCTTTTAACCATTTATTAATGGAATATGATTACCTTATTATGCTGTCTCTGTTAGCATGTTTGTTGGACTGGATGTTAGCGCTTTTGTTAAATTTCCCTAGCCACAATCTTTAGTATTTAAAGAGCCTGCAATCCCTCTAGGATTCGGACTTACAAGCCTCTCAGGACTATTATCTTTAATACCACAAGTTAAACAGTCGCCCCATTAGTTCCATACCTTTTACTTTGTATATTGAAGACCTATCCATCGACGGTTCTCCCCCTAGCCTTATAGTATCTTCAGAGTCCCTTTAGGATTCTCGAGATACTTGGGAGTAGGTTACATTTTTTAACCTAAACTCAAGTATACCCTTGATCTTCAGCAGAGGATTGATCACCCTTCGCCTACCTTGAGCCTGTAGTACTAGTACACCTCCCTGTTTCTAAGAAGGCCTTGAGTGGACTACTGGCAAGACCAGCTCACTCTAGCTAGCAACAAATTCGCACCCTACTGATACCAGAAGGCACTTCACAAAAGGATCGGTAGCATCCTCCTCAGGACTCCTAAATCAAGCGCCACTACCCCTACCTACACCACCATCTGACGATTCACAACTATCTTCAGTAGATAGCAGCAGCAGCAGCGAGGAAGAATACCCAGACCAAGCCTAGCTCCATACCAAGCCTTATTCTAAGACCAAGCCCAAGTCCTAGAACAAGTCCAAGAACAGCTCCACCAATAACTGCAATCCAAGAAAGAACCAAGCTCAGAATCAGAATCAGATTCTAGTCCAGAGGACACTCCAGGACCAGCACCCTCAGCTTCACCACCTAGACCATTAGTCTACTAAGAGAATCCAGAGAATCAAGCTCTGTACCTGACGATTTACCAAGTCCACCAAGACAAATTAGTCCACCAAGTCCAACATCCAATCCAAGCTGTGCACCCATCGCCATCTCACTCCCCCCAGAGGGAAATAATCATCCTAAATTGCCTACACCATTTACATTCACAGGAGAAGGAAAATAACAAGACCCATTGACAATCAACTGGTGGTTCAACACTGTCCACCAATACATCGCCAGCTTTGGCATAACTGATGATGCCCCTGAAGCCCTGCAATACTATAGAGCCTATTGAAGAGAGAAAACTGTTGATAAATTCACCCAATATGAAGCTTCCCAAGGAGACTACACAGTGGCTAGACTCAAACAGAAATAGGAGGCCTACTTCCTTCCTTCTACATTTACAGATATGATCTATGAACAGTGGCTACAAGTCAAGCAAACTACTAGCGGAAAAACAGCATAGATTACGGATACTATAATCAGACTTGAAACCTCCAGAGACAGTCTCCCCCCAGGAACAATTTCGGACTATTCAGCGAAGCAGAGACTCCTAGATGCAATAGATATCAAGCTCAAGTGAGAGGTGAAATAACACATCACCTCAGACACCTCGTTTGACCAGCTAGTTGAGATAGCGGAAAAGCGAGATGCAATTGCCAACTGTACAGAACTAGATGGAAATCTTCAAGGAAATGCAACCTTTTATGCAGTTTCCCAACAAGCACCTAAGTGCCCTCAGAACAGCACCCTGCGAAATCAACCAAGGTTCTCCAACAACACCTCTCTGCATCAAAGAGTATCCCAGGCTGAGAAGGATTGGGGCAGGAGAGCCAATTACTGTTACTATTGTGGAAAATATGGACACTACTCTGATAACTGCTTTGAGAAGAAGAAGCATAGAAGTATACAGCATCGAGGAAATGGAGGCCCTGGCCGAACCAGGAGACACAAGAATGTCAAGAGAATATACCACACCCAGGAAGACGATTCTCATGCACGGGAATCAGTAACAGTTACTACAAACCATGCAGGACCTAGTGGAACTCAATCCCAAGCTCTCGAAGCATACATCACAGTCAATGGCCACAAAGGAAAGACATTGTGCGATACGGGAACCACAGGAGACAACTTGATATCAGGAAAGTTGTTACTACCAACTGAATCTCTAACAGAGACCTCAAGACTCCTATCAACCTAATGATGGGAGTTAAAGGATCAAGCTAAGCAATCAACTATGTGATAAAGCCAGTCATATAGATTGACAAGGAAAGTGGTGATATCTTCCAAGCCCTAGTCTGTTCTTTAAACAACTATGATATCTTCCTAGGAATGCCTTACCTTACTGAACACCATGCTGTAATAGATTGCGGAAAATCTATTATCAACTTCCCTGCCAATGGAATCACCTTGACCTGCAAGGAAGCAACACATGCACAATTTTCAGCCATGAAGGAAGCAGATGCCCCTGACTTCATTTCCGAGTTTCCTTCAGTATTCCCTGGAAAAAAGATTACGGAATTACCACCCTTGAGAGAAGTCAACCACCACATCCAGCTGAAAGACACTATTTCAGACCATAATTCGAGATTCTTCATATTCCATGACAATATCATGCCAGCATACAGAACACTAATTGAGGACTGGAAAGCAAAAGGAATCATTTACCCAAGCGAGGCACACAACCAAGTCAACATATTCCCAAAGCTGAAACCCAAAGGCGAAATCCTACTACTTGCAGACCTTGTCCCCAGGAATGACATTTCTATCAAGGACCATGAAGCAATTCCCACCCAAGCCATGATATTCATAACTGTTACTAGAGCAAAGTTCACATCCACCATAGATCTTGCAAATTGGGACTTCCAAATTCGAGTTCTCCACAGCGATGAGATATACAACACCATCTTGACACCCTTTGGATCCTCTATATGCAAAGTTATACGGCAAGGATATGCCAACGCCCCTGCTACAGCTATGAGAGTTATAAAGTTTGTCCTAGATGGATTTATAGGAAAATTTGTTTGTGCATAGATGGATGATATTACCATCTACTCAGAAATAGTTGAGCACCATATTTCCTACATCAGATTACTCTTAGGAAGAATAAAGCAGCTCCAAATCAAGGCATCGCCCGCCAAGTGCAAATTTTTCACCTCCAAGCTCTCTCCTAGGACATGTTATTGATGAGAGAGGAATTCATGCAAACCCTGAAAAAATTCGATCCATCCAAGACTGGCCCATACCAAAATCGAAAAAGGATGATCAGACCTTCATAGGAGTTGTGATATATGATGGACAATTCCTCCCACACCTTGCCTCCACTACTGCCCCACTCTCAGACCTAATTTCCCAAGATGTATTTGAATAGCGACCCCTTCATAAGGAAGCCTTCAAACAGGTTAAGCGCCTAGCTAAGGAGACAATTCCGCTCAACCCCATCTCATATGAGATATCAACTCATCCAATATACCTCATTACTGTAGCCTCTAAGGTTGGAGCAGGAGCATGGGTTGGCCATGGACTCTCTTCTTAGAAAGCATACCCTGCTGCATTACACAGCATAAAATTTGCTATAAGTCAACTGCACTACCCTGTCCATGAATTGGAACTTGTGGCGCTTGTGGATGCCATTGAGGCATTGCATCTGATTCTATATGGCACCAAGTTCTCTGTTGTATCTGACAAAAAGGCACTATCTTTTTTTCAATAGCAGACTGACCTACCTTACCGCTAAACCAGATGGTGCATGTTCCTGCAATATTATGATTTCCATATAATTCACAGACCTGGCAAAGACAATGTCCTTGAAGATGCTCTATCTAGGATCTATGAAGACACACCAGCTGAAGAAGACCAAAAACTCAAAGACCCTACAGAGAATAAGCCTATAAAGACCCCCTCCTGCACCATGAACAGTGTATCATGACACTTCCTCGACATCGCCCATGCCCTAGACCCTTCTTCTGCCCTCACTCTTCAAGTACCCTCTCGCAATCTTGCTCCTGAACACTACTCGATGTGGAATTCACATCATACCACCTGTACAAGCCACTGTAGCTCTCAAGAAGCAAGTCACTACTCAAATTCTGTTGAACAAGCCATGTACAAAGCACCAGATACCCTCGAGCTTACAACCAAAACCATTCAAGGTTGTGAAATCGTCGAGACCTCCTCCTATCTCAGTAACTCTCAAGAGCCGTCCCTGGCCACGATACTTATTGAGCTAGCTAAAGCTCAACTGTCTGGCCTTGCGCCGAGAATTAACAATGCTCCAGGAGATATCGAACAACCACTGCATCCAGATGCTATTACCAACTGTTTTGAATGAATCCATGACTCTATCACCCAACTGGAATCCCTTGCATTCACCAGCTCTGGAGATATCGCCCTCAGCAGCACACCTACTGAACCTTCCCCTCAGTCCACACCACTCCCTGCTCGACCAACAGTCATTGAACTGTCCCGATTTCAGGAATATAAAAGATACAGAGCAATGCACTGGACTGCCTGTGTCTGCGATAAATGTCTAACCCACAGAAATGGAAAGAATACACGATACTTTCCCTCAGGATCTTGCGATATTCCAGGACCCTTACCTTTCTAATCTTCCTACAACTTTGTCTCTCCTCATTATCCAAAGCACAGAGCAGAACACAGATGGGCTTTTCCTCCTTCTCTCCACAATCATGATAGCTACCCAGTCTTTCATACAGTTATTGATAAGGGAAAAGAAAGAGAAATACCGGATATCGACCAAGTATAGGATCTACCTACCATAGAAGCACCTTTCAATTATGGGGAGTGCTTCTTTGATCAGCCCTCTTCCCTGCTTGACATCCACGCTTTTCAACTCACCAACTACATGAAAGGAAAGTTGTAATCCAGCATTCGAAATGCTACCCAGAATAACTGTCTCCTTGAGGTAGTCAGCAAGGCTATCGATCACCCTGACTGGGTCTTATATGATAGAGTTCTTGTCAGAAAGGGGAAGCATGACAGTAGAGACTGTCCTTATGTCCCCTATGAAGCAAGCTATAAAGGTGCTAATATCAGAAACGAAATTGTGTCCATTACCCATGAACAAATGGCACATATGGGTTGGCAGATATGTTTTGAATATGCTTCAAGACACTTCTACTGGCTCTCTATGAGGAACGATTTAAAAGACTATATCCGCAGATACCACCTATCACAGCTCAACAAGCAACCTACCACTATCCCTCAAGGATCACTCACCCCTCTCCCTGTCCATAAACAGCCATTCACGTCTCTTGCAATTGACTTTACAGGACCCTTCTCTATCGATTCCAAGCTCGAACTCATCATTGTTGTCTTAGATGGACGCTGTGGCTTTACCTATCTCATACCACTCTCACAGAATATCACAGCTGTCGAAACAGCACACACCCTCATTGAGCGAGTTTTCTCCATTCATGGTTTTCCTACCTCCTTAGTCTCTGACAGAGACCACAAGTTTACCTGACACTTTTGGACACAGCTTATGGCGAATCTCAATGTTGATCTCAATATGCTGACAGCTTACCATCATCACACCAATGCACTGACTCAGTGCAGAATCAGAACTGTTGGCCAATACCTTAGGAACTATGTTAACCCTAAAGGAACCAAGTGGGTTCGCCACCTACCTCATGCCCAGACTGCAATCTTTGCAGCCCCCAGCAATAGCACAGAACTCTCCCCCTTCGAAATCACCTTTGGCAGACTACCAAACCTCCTCCTCAATGTCAGAGTTTTTCCTACTCTAGTCCCAGCAGCAGCGGTGAGTGCTTCACAGAAGATGAAGAATCAGCAACTAGCCCGAGATGCACTCAAGAAGGCCACAGAATGCCTAACCACCATCAGCGAAAACAGAAGAAAGTATAGACCCCCAATCATCCTTGACGAAACTGAAGTTATCCTCAGGTCAGCACCCTATGTCCATAAGGTTGGACGAAACCACAAGCAAGTTGGATCTTGGTTAGGACTCTCTCAGTAAGTGAAGGACCTGACAGACTCTACAACTACAAACTCATACTGCCTCCAGTCATAGCAGGACTCCGCTCATGTATCCCTCACAGTCATCTTCACATCTACCTAAGACCCAACCCCTACCCCTATCTAACAACACCTCAACCCATATCCTAAGAGCCTGTCACCATCGATGCTGGTGGACAATAGCAATGGGAAATGGAAAAGATACTCAAAGATCAAATCTATCGCTGAAAATGACAGTTCTTGATCTATTGGAAAGGCTATGTCGAAATCGAAGCAACATGGGAACCCCTCTACAACCTTGAAGGCGCCAGCACCTTCATTGATCCTACTGGTTCAATACCTACAATGAATCTCTACCTTTCAGACTCCCTTGGTCCTATGGCGAGACTTTCTCTCCCTGGACACTTCAGAAACCAGACTTTGCCCCGATCTTACCTAAGCTTGACCCGGACGGATTTTGGAAACCTCTCCAACACTCAGACTACTCAAATTCTAATACCAGCACAATACTCTCCACCTTGGAGGAATCTGTGATGAAAGGCTAACTGCTTCACGGTATTTTCTTGGGAACTATGGGGCTTATAAAGGTGTAAGGTCCTGACACCAGTGATGGATATATGTTTACTGATTAAGTTATAAGTTTTGAAATTGAGTGGAAATCTCCAAAGACAGGTTGGTCATTAAGCCCTTTAAGATATTCCTTATTGTTTTGTTTGATTTAATTCTTTTGAGGAGAATGTAATGGAATCTTGCTGTATATCTGCTGTTGCTACGGACTTGATGTTGGTTATTACTTATTTGTGTTTATACCTGATAACCCCTACTGTTTGGTTGTCGCTTCCTACTTGGTTATGACTTCCCAACTGGTTATTCTTTCCTTCTTTCGCTTTTCACAACACCTCCTTACTTCTACCTATTTGGGTATCACTATCCTGCTGCTATACCTACTAGACTTGTATAGTATTAGCAATCTCTTGTTCCTTCTTGTTTGGATTCCATTACTTGTTGTGGTAGCTCCTTCCTGTTGCTTTTAACCTTCTGATTTCGGAATATGGTTGCTTGTAATGCTGCCTCAGTTAGCATATTTGTTGGACAAAATGTTTGCGCATTTGTTTAGTTTTCCTATCTACAATCCTTTGTATTTAAAGACCCTGGAATCCCTTAAGGATTCGGACTCTCAAGCCTTACAGGACTATCATCTTTAATACTACAAGTTGAACGGTCACTCTATTAGTTCCATATCTTTTACCTTGTCTATTGAAGACCTATCCATTGACACTTCTCTAACTATCCTAATGGTATCTTCAGAGTCCCTTTGGGATTCTCAAGATACTTGGGAGTAGGTTACAAGCAATCTCTTGGTTGAGATCGCCAACTGGAAGAATCCCTTGCCCGCCATAGGAGTGAACTATTGCAAAGGCAGGTTGCTGCGCAAGAGGAACATGAGCAGACCAGACTCAAGTTGAGGAAACTCTACCAACGATTAGAACAAGAATGCATTCTGAGAGAAGCTAATGACAAGAGGCAGACTGCAGCATCAGACCAAATAAGTCATATGTTGGCGCGAATAAGTGAGGCAGTAATGCAACTACAATTGGCCAGAAACCCACCTAATGTGTAGGAAACAGTGGAACCACAGCCAGTGGAAAGCCTGGGTTTGGAAAAACGAACCACTGCTGATAGAGGGGAAGAATTCAGCGTTATTCCTTCTTGATACAAGGGAAATGGCGTAGATCGCCAAGAAGGAACCAACTATGGTGGAAAAGGACTACCATACCCCCAACCAGTGAATACACCTAATTCCCGCAATGATGACCGTGCCTCGGAAGACTGAGGTGGCCTCTCTAGGTAAGGTAGTGACCCATCACGAAGACCTTTACCAAAAGAAAAGTTTGAATCTGAAGCCGATGCATGGATGGACCAACTGTGGCTAGCATTAGCCAGAACCAACTACTGACAAGCAGATTCTCTATTCAAGTTTGAGAATAAGACTACTCTGTATGTGTGAGTATAGTTATTAAATTGTGAGGACTATGTTGGGAGAAACCCATAGCAATGAGAGGATGACGAGAAGCGTATAAGATATGCATTGGGAAGAATTGAGTGAATCGAGGTGGCCCCTTGGGCCATAACCTACAGGAAAAAAATAACTTGGGACCTCAGATTCCCTAAACATAAGGTTTGTGATTTCTGGATCACCTTCAAGGCCGAAGTTACAAAACGATACTCAGTAATACATAAGGCTCAAAAAGCCAGTGCCAAGATTCAGAATGTCACGTAGACAGGGGACATTGAGAAGTATCTTCTTACTATGTAAAACCAGAACATTAAGGTAGAAGTATCTGGTATTACTAGGAGAACTATAATTCAGCGGCAACTCCCTATTGAAGCCATGAGTACGCTATCACATGAAAATCATGACTTGGATACTGAATGGATCAAGGCAGTCCACAGGGTTACCAAGGCAGAAGAATTATTCCTTGAACAACCAGGACTATTCAGCAAAAACAGCCAGAGAAAAAGTGACTCCCAGAAACAAAAACAAGAGGAGGAATCCAAATCTAGCAAGACCACTGCGGGAAATAAAATACGAAAAACTTATAAGCCATCTGAAAAAGCTGCCTACAGATTGAAAAAACAAGTGGAAAAAGTGAAAAAAGCCACCGCTGGAGTAAAGGTTTTGCACACAAATTGGGGTAAAGCTCAAAAAGGAATCCCTATGGACAAAATTGATGAGTGAAAGAAAGCCAATCCATGAACATATTGCACTTTGGCCAATGATACTTGGAAGTTGTGAATGAAACAGGCCCAGGTATCGGTTATAGGACAAAAATGGGAAAATTTCAAACCCTAATATCAAAGCCCTCTGAAAACAACAGCGACCAAGGGGCTAACATCACCAACAACAAGGGTGAACTAAGTCAACCATCCCAGAATTTAGGAACTGGATGACATGGGTGAAACCTAAAATAAGGTTTACAGGGACTGGCAGTAACTGTGACCAGGTAGTCAGTTACAGGCCCCTTACCGAATCTGAAATCAACAAGAGGGCTCAACTTCTACAAAATCCTACTAGCAGTTATTCTGCTCTTATCCGTAGGAAACTTTAAGACAAGCAAGAATCAAGAAAAGCAATCTAGACCTATAGGAGTAACGCAGACCTAAGAATAACAGGCGAGCAAGAAGCGATTAACCTGGACGGTAGCTCATGGTAGTCTGGGACTAAGTCTGGGAATCTTAAAAACAAAAAGAAGAGAGAGGTGCTCAACATTTTGGTATAGATAGGACCTCAGTACTGAAGACAGTTGACTAAACCAATGTCCTTATAAAGTCCTAAATCCCTACCAAAGCTCCAAAGAAGAGTGGATGGACCAGCGCTAACAAGGTACTTCTTAAAAATAACAAGGGGTGTCAAGTCTAGCCTGTATCAGGGGAAGCCTTCCAGGAACGAAGATTAATAATGGGACGGCTGGACAACGGAATAAACCAAGAAATGTAACAGGATTCCAACCATCAAGAAAAAAGGGAGTTGCAAGAGAAAGAGAAATTATGGCTACTTGATACACACGCTAAATGGAGGGGGGTAAATCTGTCCCGAACCTGGACTCCTACTTTGTTGACCGACTAGGCACGATCGACTCATGTGGTAATCGAGAAGATGTGCAAGGATCCACTGAGCACAACCTAATCATACGAGTTTGGCTCCAGTTAGGCATGGCAAATGGCAGGTGTATGGAAACCCTTGGGCAATGGGTAATGACGGCTTGTAGTGGGCTGTCCAGTACACCAAAGACAAAGATTTTAATTTGTTTGAGGAGGCTTCAATAGCCGAAACTGTGTGGGCATGGTAACAAATACCGTAGTTATAACAACAACGAACATGTCGCACAAGAGGCCCGTACAGGACCCAAGTGTCCACAACACATGAAGCAAAACGGAAGTACCAACTCCACCCTATTATTCAGCCCCAAAAGGCAGGGCGACCATTGAGGCCAATAGAGAACAGATCCAGCTTTGTGTCCTATTAGACTCAGGATCTAATCTATTCCTAATTAACCAAGAACTGGTTAACAAACATCACTTATCATACAACACACTTACACATGACTTGGACATTTATACCTTCTTAGGAACTACTCCTTTAAATAGTGTAAAACACTATACACATTCTATCCTCTTAGAAATCTGTAGCAATGCCCACCAATCTCACATTTCATGCGAAATTGCCAAAGCCGGCAAATATGACCTTATTATCCGTTTTGCATTGTAGCATACAGAACATTCCATCAGGCATATTGAGGATGCGCAAAAGTGGATATTTAAAAATGAAAAATGTCAAAGTCTTGTTAATGATACAGGGATAGACCTGACATTTGAACCTGATATTTGAAGGGGAAGAAACTGTGGCCTATGACCCAGAAGTCCAGCATATCATAAGAATTGAGGGTACATTTCCTAAACCACCAAATGTACCCGAGTTCCAGAATATAACTCTGGAATACCAAGAATTCAAGAGGGTTTTTACACCACACAGATCAGAGAAACTAGCAAGAAGAACAATCTTTGACCACCCAATTGATTTAATGGCCAGCACAGTACCGCCATAGAGACCTATATACTCTATGTCAGCTGACCAGCTCAATTTATAAGCAAATACGTGCAGAAAATGCAGCATCAGGGAAAAATCGTTGAAAGCAAATCTCTCAGCAGGGGTACCGATGTTATTTGTGTCTAAACCTGACTGTTCAATGAGACCTTATGTGGATTATAGACAGTTAAATACACTCATGGTAGGAAACAAATACCCATTGCCGCTCATCAACCAATTCTGCGACTGGCTTGGTGGGGCCCAAAAATTCACATAATCAACCTGAATGATGGTTATCACTTCCTCAGAATCATCAAAGGAGATGAGTGGAAAACGGCATTCCGCCCCCAATACAGCCACTTTGAATACAAAGTAATTCTATTTGGGCTGGTAAATACACCAGTAACATTTCAGGCCATCATGAATAAGATTCTGTGCGAATTCTTCAATTATTGGGTGGTGGTATACCTCGACGATATCCTTCTTTACTCTAAAACAAAGAACAAACAAATTGAATTTGTATAAAGGCTTCTTTCTCAGTTGGAAGAATATGATCAAGCAGTATCAACCACCAAGTCAGTCTTCCATGTTGACACGGTTGCGTTTTTGGGATAAATTGTGGCAATTGCCGGAGTTATCATGAGTGAAGGAAAGTGGAAAGCATTAAGAAACGGAAGGCACAGAGGTCCGTCAAGAAGGTGCAATATTCATTGGCTTTGCCAATTTTTACTAACGTTTCATTAAAGATTTCTCCAAAATCTGCAAACACATTACCGAAACTTTGCAGGGTGGCCAGAGGAAATTTAGCTGGGGGCCAGAACATGATGGGGCATTTGAAGAACTTAAGTGAAGATTCATCTCAGCCCCAATACTCTGTCATTTTTACTCGGACAGAGAAACAATAGTGGAAACAGATGCTAGCTATTTTTCTCCTAAATATCTCTTCTCACAGTTTAAGGACAAAATGTTACATCCGGTGGCACTCCACTCACGAAAGCTGAGCCCAGCCGAATGAAACTATGAGATCCATAATGAGGACCTCCTACCGATTCTGGAGGCATTCAAAGAATGGAAACAGTACCTGGTGGGAAGAGAAAACCCAATAACGGTCTATACAGATTATCAAAATCTACAGAATTTCCTTACAATAAAGGTATGGAATCCGCGACAGATCTGGTCGGCTCAACGTTGGGCAAACTACAATTTCAAAATTTTCTATCGACCAGGAAAATATGGTGGAAAGCCTGATACATTAAGCTGACTGCTGGAGTACCATCCTGAGTAGGGAGCTGCGCATACCGAACAGTCAATACTCAAACCTTCCCATTTCCAAATCCCTCTTGTGCATTTCAGCCAACCAGAAAGGGAGGAAGAATTAGCTGGCACAGACACAACAGGTTCCCTACAGGTAAAATTGCTATCATCAGAAGTACAAATGCACACGAAAGGCTCCCGACTGGCAGCTGGACATGACCTATATGTACTATGGGATATTATAGTCCCTTCAAAAGGACAACGGCTGGTAGAAACAGGAATAATAATAGGATTGGCTCCAGGAATATATGCTTGTTTAGCACCAGGAAGTGGCCTGGCAGCGAGGCATGTGGTCAGCCTTGGTGGAAGTGTAATCGACCCTGATTACACAGGAGAAGTCAAGGTGATCATGATGAACCTTGGAAAACCAGATTGCCAGGTCTAAAAATGGGGCCGAATAGCACAGATGATTATTGAAAATATAAAGACATCCGAGGCATTGGGAGTTGACAGACTGGAAGACACATAGAGATGTGATGGAGGACTCAGAAGTACCGATATGTCACCAAGACGATCTCCTGCCACACAGACCAAGGTAGTAGCATGCTACCTGCAAGCCAACCAAGACGAAAATGAGTGTCTCGATGAGATAGACCACCAAGCAAGATATAACACATGAATAGTCCTAATGTCTAATGCAATAATATCCAAGGTCGATATTTGAAAATACGACCAAGAGCTATTAAACTCAATTGCAGAAGCAGGATAGGACGACGAGATTGGCAAGAACGCAGGCAGGAATTGGAGGCATTAACAAACAAAGGCAAACCATTACCAAGTCTCTGGGCAATAACTGAAGGATTAATCTATTACAAGAATCGCCTATAGATTCCAGAAAACGATCATCTGCAAACAACTATAGCTAAAGGTTTCCACAATTCTATGGTAGCTGGATACTTTGGACAGGAAAAGACTCTAGAAATAGTTTCAAGGAATTTATACTAGAAAGGACTAACAGCAAGGATCAATGACTATGTACAGTCATGTGATGAATGCCAACATAATAAATCACCTTGACATGGGTGGTTCAGTCTGCTCCAGCTTCTGAAAGTTCCTTTCACTGCTTGGTCATACATATTGACCGACTTCATGACACCACTACCTGAGTTGCAAGGGAGAACACGGATTATGGTAGTCGTATATCGGTTTACAAAGATGGCTCACTTCACATGTTTGGAAAATAATGCAACTGCTATGGATGTTGCAAACTTAATCAAGAGAGAGGTTTGGAAGCTAAATGGACTTCCAGCCAAAATAATCCCCGACATGTATGCAAAGTTCTCAGGAGAATTCTGGGAATCCCTATGCAAAAGCAAGGGAATAAAATGAACGATGTCAACTGTGTACCACCCTCAGACCGATGGACAAACAGAAAGGACCAACCAAGTGCTGGAAGGATATCTAAGAAGGTTTGTCAATTATGATCAAACGGACTGGTACCCATTGTTATCACTAGCTGAGCATGCCTACAACATTTCACTAATGAATGTTCATGGCATGTAATAATTGTATGCCAACTATGGATTCCATTTACCAACAGAATGGATGAATGAGTGCGAAGCCCAAACTACAGGTGCCCAGCTATACATACCCTGGATGCAAACAATACACTAACTGGCCAGAGGAGCTTTAGAACAAACACGGAAAATTATAAGCTAATATTATAACTGTAAGGCTAAGCAGCAACTGGACATCATGGTTGGCAACCTAGTCATGTTAAATGCAAAAAATTATACTCTATAAGCGCCTGTCAAAAAAGCTTAGCGCAAAGCTATATGGCCTGTTTAAAGTATTAGAAAAAAGGGGGAAACACACCTACTGACTAGAAATATCACCCTGATGCAAAATCCATCCAATATTTCATGTATTGTTTTAGAACGCTATCGGACATTGTATCAGCCTGGAAGGGAACCACCTCTCCGAAAGCCAGAAGAAATCGCTCCAGATCCTGAATGGGAGATCGAAAGAATCGTAAAGAGTTAAATAATCTTTACACATGGAGGATTGTAGGAGGGAACAAATAAAGGATGGAGTTGTGTTATTTTGTGAAGTAGACTGGGTGTTGTGAGGACGAAAATTCCTGGGAACCACCAGATTATTTATAACATACGCAGGTGTTGGTGGAGGCATTTCATAGGAAGAATCCGGATATGCAAAAGCGGGCATATGTGGAATGACAAGGAAAAGGTTTTCCTAGCCGGGCCAAGCAAACATGTTGGGATTTTTACCCTACCAAGTCGAATTCCGAAAAAGGACTTGGAATTCTGTTAAATCTTTTACATTTGGATTTTATTTATGTTTTGGTTAAGAGAGTGTAACCTTTAAAAGTGCAATGCGAGATGACTGCTAGGAAGTGAGTGCTCCTGTTAAGCACACACAACTCCTGAGAAGAGTACATGACTCCCAAGATAGAAAAGAATATGAGTCCTAACCTCCATAACCAATCATACCCCTCCAGCCCCTGCGTTCGCCCTAGGAGTCGACTCAACCCCCTGGTGCAGTTTCTCGTTTACACTTAAAAACTAGTAATTGGAGTATATTTAGTAACATCATGTAGGTCATCGTCGTCTGCCCGACCGGATGCTGTCCACAGGGTATTATAGAGGGCATCTCTGGCTATGTCTGGGAAGTGGAAAAAAGTGATTCCTTCAAGAACTTGCAGAGTTACACCGCAGGGAGGTTTTGACTACCCGGGTAGTCATAGATGGGTATGAATATACATTTGAAATAGGCTACTCGGAAACATCCCGTGAGTACTCTGATGCCCCTATGATGCGTACAAGGTCAACAAACCTATCAGAACTAGTTGATAAGGAGAGGCAGTGAAGACGACAAGGTATTGGCCCAATCACAAATACTAGTCATCCTGAAAGGCAGCTGCAGAGCCGGATAACACGGCACAAAGCTGACTCATCCAACTACCAAACTAGCCACTTGGTGTCCTAAGATGCTATTGGTACCTTCCAAATTGGATGGTCATAGCTTAAACAGCAGGAAGACTGATGACCACTCAGACTAGGTTGTTAAGGGTAGTCGATTCCAATAGCAAGCGAATTAAACTATGCTTGTAACCTTTCTTCGTAAACGGTGATTGTCTATAAAGGCTCGTAGGTAAAGATTCTGAGTAAAACTTATAATAGTGATAAGATCTCTCCTCCGTTGCTTGATGATAGTTAAAGTTTGTGAGGTACTTTGATATATATATCTCACGTCTGTGTGTTTGTGGACTGCTTCTAACTTCTATATTTTAATATACTTGTAACCATTTTCGTCATTCAATTATAAGTGTGAGAACCATTTGACTCTGAGAATATTGTTACCCCTAGAGCTTATCAACATGTCAGTGCTCCTTTATTTCCTGATGGTGTGAACCATTTCTCAGTCAGAGATGTCATTCCTTGTTCTGCCACTCAAACTTGGGTAGTCCATAGTGGAATTTACCAATTGTTTCTTGGAATTCCTGGTAGCCAACTTGGTTGTTGGCCTATCTGGATACTACTGGCTTTCACATTGTCTTGCAGATAGCTTTCAGGATGACTTAAGACTTACGATCAGTCCAATGCCATATCGTATTACTATGCCTCTCCTTATCAATTTGTGCTGATAGGTACCTAGACCCAGGTAGACATGTTTTCCGGGTCAGAGTCAGTTCTCATATTTCTCCTGGAGCCCACTCATCATATTCTCATTTTTGCATGGTGCACCCCGTCACCTTGGTCAATTGAAGCGAAGGCGGTACAGAATGGGCCGTAGCTCTGCCACTACTAACCCTGTGCACTTGATTCCAGTTGCATTTGGTCGTCCGAGTTTCCTTCTTCACATACCCTGCTGACAGCATCCGGTCTGGCAGACAGCGACGACGTATATGGTGTTACAAGAGGGGCGCCAACATTCCACTTTTTTGGTGAGGGGACACTTTTTACCATAGGCGCCACAGGTGACGGGTGGGCCCCACAAGGGGGCCAGAGGGGTATGAGTAGTATCTTAACCCAATTTTTATATGAATACAGTGCTGTATTCCACTACCTTGTACCCATGTGCCGAACATAGGTGGGGTTCACACCGGGTTCACTCTCAGGACAAAAGATGTAAGATGGGAAGAAAATACTTGTGTATATGTAAACCAGTTGTAGTCCGCGAACACCCAGACGTGGGATATAAATATCAAAGTGCCTCCCAAGCTTTTTGCCTTCATCAAGCAACGGAAAAGAGATCTTATCAATATTATAAGTTTTACTCAAAATCTTTACCTACGAGTCTTCCTAGACTATCTCCACTTACAAATAAAGATTACAAACCTAGTTCAATTCATTTGCCCTTAGAACCGACTACCCTTATCAGTAAGTCTTGAATTAATCAAATAAAAGGATATCGCACGTAGAGGCACCAAAGGATAGCTTATAGAAAAAAGATATCTGAGGCAATTGTTACTGGGATCCAATATCGACAGACAAGGCTGGAAAAAAACAAATTCAAATAGAATATTTAATACAATTCTTCTTACCTATATTGAGGTATGGAACTATGTTCAGTCAGGATATGAGCAGCCATAAAGTTACATGAAACTCCAAGATAACTAGCAATAAAGTGAGGTTGAGCTACAAAGTTACCTTGATATGGAAAGTTATGTTGAGCTGTCCGGCACTTGGTTGAGTTTCCTAGGTTTTGAGCCAGCAAAAATGCTGGGGTTGTGGTTCTGAACCTACAACTTGGCAGCTGTAGTGGGTTATAGTTCTATGAGTTTTCTATCAAATCCACTTATTCCAATCTTGTTCTCTAGCCAGAGAGGCTGTTCTTATATAACTTGCAAACCGTATTCAGTTGAACACATGGTAGTAACCTATGTGATGTTATAAGAACAGTTCCCAATAACTGCTTTTTGATAAAAGAATTTAACTGCCCTAGGGCCTAGTAGTAACTTGAATGTTGAATATTGCATTGGGAGGAGTACGATTGACTATCGATGTTTACGCTATTGAACCCGCTTCTCTGTTGCTGCCTTTAACCTTGGATCAGAAGTCCATGGTGTGTGAGAGTATGTCTCTGTCTGTCCTCAGGTTCTCTTTGCCTGTAACTTGTAGGTATTATATATAAATCACATTTTAAGAAACCTCTCCTCCTCTCCTTTTTTTTTTTACTTTTTTTTATTCTTTTTATTCCTCATGTATACTCCGAATACTGGTTTAGATTGAAATAGTTTACTTCCAAGAGGCCCCTCCAATAGTACAATAATCACCTTATCAACAAACCTCACATACCCATCATCAATCAAAATCAAGTATGATACCTCCTGTTACTTTTTTGCACAAGGGGTATATGCTCGTATTATTATCATATTATAGATGCACTTTTACCAAAACGTGTACACTTTCCAGTTACCACAAATCTTGTTGTACAACTCTCAGCTTTTAGCAGCTCATCGAGCAAGCATTCAGCTCTATGAAGTATATTTGATTTTAAATTTAGAGTAAAGGTGGACCAATAATGATTGTATTATATCGAAAAAGCTTCAAGTCCTACTCAATAATATGCTAAAGGCTCATAGTTATATAACAAGGTTTGTAGCAACTGGAAAGTGTAGTCATTTTCGCAAAACCGCACCCATATACTGAAAACACCACCAGGTGGCTACCATCATACCGCACTCGAATACCCCTTTATAAAGGTTTATTCCTCCAACACTTCCAAAGTTTCTTTTCCAATCTCCAAATCACCTTTGACTCCGTACCCTTCAAATCCACCCCAATTTTCCAACTCTAATCGGTTAAACGAGTTCACAATACGCATCATTATCAAGGGCACTTTTCAAGTTTATCATGCAGGCCACACTTGAGACCTCCCTCCCCCGCTCCTCCTCCTCCTAGGAATTATACTCCGTAGATCCGGTGCATTAACGATAGTCCTGATCTACAATTACCCCCCCTCCATTGTACAAGTACGGTAGGCAGCAAGTCAGTCCGTTTTAAAGCATTGCAAGGATCCTTAACACCCACTATCCACTTTTCTCTACTTTGCTATCTCTGTAGAGGGGAGGGGAGGGGTACAGTACCGTAGTTGGGTAAAGTACTATCCTCACATTTCTTTTTTTCTTTTTTTCATATACTTTTTTTCCAATTCTACCCTCCTGCTCACTCATTCACCACTCACCTACATACCTACATACCTACTCTACTCGTAACATAAATGAAGGAACAAACCCGACGTTAAAAGAGCGTACAGTACATGACAGTCCCGTATTATATACATGCTATACTCTAACTTACTCTATCTACTGTGCCAAAAAAACCATATTATCCGGTCCCAGTTCCGCCCTGCTTCCAAGAAAAGAAGGTGCGTATCTAGTTTAAACTAATTTAAACTAACTGAAGTTACAACAACAACAACAGCAAAGCACAGTACTGTACGAGTAGGGTGTTACCCGTCATTTAATTTGAACAACGTTTTTTTGTGAACACACAATACAGTAGAGTACGGTAACCCAATTCACTGCTTGACACTAAGACCCCCCTCCCCCGGGTGGTTGCGGCGGGGAAGTGATATTTCCTGCCGAAGGCTACTCGTACAGGTACAATCTGCAGTGCACCGTAGCCATACCACTGTACCGGCACCCACCGCTTGTAACTTTTTAATCATGCTTTTGTTTTTTTTGTCGCCCACACTTTTAGATGGATGGATTGATTGATAGATACCTTGGGTATCGTAACTATCTACAGGTTAGGTAGGTAAGTTGGTAATTGTAAGGCGTACAGCAATGTGAAAAAAAAAAAAAAAAAAAACTTGAGTTAGTGATAGGAGCTCTCTCTCTCTCTCTTCCTCTCTCTTTCAACTTATATCCGTACCGCTACTACCGCACCCTACACATACAAAAAAAAAACGGTAATTTGTGCTCCATTTTTCCTTTTCCCCTTCTTCCCCACTCCCCTCCCCCCATTCATTCTTGCGCTTGCGCTCGCGGAATATGGTGGTGGGTGAGGGTGGGGGTGTGCTTCCTTCTCCGGGGGATTTGTGCGGATCAAGGATCTACTTTACTGTGATGCGATGGGGGCTGGATGGAACTGGTTCGCTGACTTTATGGCGATTGCTTTTTTCGTTCAAAAAAAAGCCAAACCCCCCTTCCTTTTGTTGCACACTTGGGTATGGTAGCCTGCCATCTGAGTTGATCAACATTGGATGTCAGGTGGAGTTTGCCGTTCCGCTAAATTAACGTGATTCCAATTTATTTTATTCCATTGTTTTTATCAGGTTGTTTTGTTATTTTTTATAATGCTGCGAATTTCATGATTGGAGGGGGGGGAAGGCTTGTTTTGCAGTTCGGCCTACATTTACATTCAAACCCACCATACCTACCGGTATGTTGCCTACGATCCCCGGTTTCGCATCCTGAAGGGCCGTCCCTAGCTTGGCCACTAGTACGAGTACTCGAGTCTAGGAGCGGTTCTTGAAAGGTCAAGGTCAAGTTAAAGAAAGAAAGTATATGGGTAGCAGCGATATGACGATTCGCAATCGTGTAAAAAGCTACCTCTCACTCGCCCCCGCCCCTGCCCCCCTCAATCTCTTCCTATCCAGCCCATTCCTCTTCGCACTGTAGCCCTACCATATGATACCGTACCGGTGTCATCAGCCAAAAAGAACTAGAATAAGAATAAGAAATAAAAAGAGGGAGAAAAAGCAATGCCGGAAGTTACGGTACGAGTACTCGAGTATTGAGCGAGCATGGATATGCACAAGTCCCAGTGCCCTCGCATCTTGATATTTCATGAACAAAAACCGAATGGGGTTCTCCGGGAAATAAGTAGGAAATTTGGCTAATCGTGAAGTTGTGTCTACAGTGCTCGAGTATGTGATGTGCTCGTACGAGTAGCACCGTCCTCGAGCACGGTGGAAGCTTCAAACATAACTTGGGCCTCTTCCAGCTTCCATTCGTTCGACACGATAGCCGGTGAACCGCACCCTGGCAAGGCCCGGTGGGAAACCCAACGCCCGAGCAACATTCTCTCCGCTCGCCTCCAATTGGGTGAGATGCCCTTTTGATATTATCACAATTATGTCGATCATTAAAAAGGGACGAGAGCGAATAGGGAGTGAGTACTCAAGTACTGGTCGCAGGCAAGAGGTACCCGAAGACAGGGATCCTCAAATGTATGGCAAAAAGTCTGTGCGTATCTGAGCCCCCATACAAATTCACGACCCCCCTTTCGAATACTTCTTCCGTACTACGAAGAAGAGGAGAGAGGGTGGTTCTACCTTTGATTTTTTTTCGGGCTTCGCATTCCTCTCTGTCAATTTAGCATCAACACAAACTGCAAATGCGGAAAAAAAAAAAGTGAGGTGTAAATTAAGTTTCGGTCGTCGCACCGGGGAGAAATAAAACAATAGAAAGGCTACGGTGTCATACGGTACCGTGTCGGCGCTATTGCACATGGTTCGAAGGGTTCCTGCGAAGGAGCCGGAAGAAAGGGCTCAATCGAGGACTCCGACACTACCGTAATATGACCGGAGAAGTGTTTCTGCAGAGGGAAGAGCACTCCGTAATGCCAACTCTCAGAGCTACTAAATCGCGTTGCTCTTGTTGTGCTCGTATCTGGCAATAAGCATCTGAAAAATACGGTCATTCTACACAACCACCCAACCAGTGAAGAGAAAGAAAAAAAACTGTCTCATTTTCATATCTTATAATTCATGCCAGATAGAAGTAGGTACGGTTGCTGGTGTTACGCAGCAAAAAACCCTTATTATCATCATCAATCATGCACAAGGCAGAGCACAAAAAAAGGGGGGGGGGGGCACAATCCACTTTTGAGGGCTTAAAATCTCAGGGCCTAGTTCGCATGCCTCTGTCGAACCACACGAGATTGGGCGATTGGGCAGGCCCTTTCCGACCCTCTGGCGGCGGCGGGTAAAAAGATAATATGATAACTTGTGATATTATATCCTGTACGTACTGTCTGTACTGAGAAACTGCGTCTCACAGGACTGCGCCGTGCTTTACCGTGCAAGTGTCCGGGAAAACAGGAAGTCCAGACGAGGGCAATCCTGACGGAGAAAAGGGGGGGCTTGATCAGCGGGGCAGCTCAAAAGGAGAACGCCGTCGCGGACGAGGGTGTTGAATCCCTTAGTTGTCGTTCACCCGAGCATACCCAAAGACCACCAAGCCACCAATCTGTCTGTTGTTGTGCGAGTTCCGGCGGGGAGGATCCCCGAAAGCAACGGCATTGGAGGTCGGACGAAATCGCCATGAGGTCTTTGGTAGGATATGAGGAATGACATTTTGTGTCTCTGATTAGTAGTTTTTTCTTTTTCTTTTTCTTCCCTGCACTCGTCGCGCTATATTGCTTTTTCTTCTCATTTCACCTCCCCAACCCTCTTGCCCAATCTGTTCTTTTAGAGTTGCTTTTTCACTCGGGCTTATCATGCCATCCAGAGCGTGATAGGGTACTCGTCCAGTGCTGTACAAGTACTTGGTAGGCCGCGGCGGCGCTGGTGTTGGCGCATGGCCCTTTCTTCCCCACACATGTCGCCATGATTGCCTGGGACGGGAACGGTTTCGGTGACTTACTCGAGTGAGATACGGTACACAACGCCCTTGGGCTGTGTGCTCGTATCGGTACGGTACTCGTACAGTACTAGTGCTCATACAATACTCGAGCACTTGCACTGTATCAGTGATGAGGTTTCTTTTTTATCGTCGCTCCCTCAAAAGGGGGCAGAGGGAAGGGCCCTTACGATTGAATAGGACCCCACTTGGTTGTTGTTTGGCCAAGACAAGTGATTGCTGGATTAGACCTCGCTTCAGACTTTTTTTTCCCTAGTGTCCATTTGGTTGGTTTCCGGCTATGTGAAGCGAACTTTGGTAGCGGGACCGGGAATTAGGTTGAAGGTACACACACGTACCGGTAGAGTATGATACGGTACTCGCACAGAACTTGTATGCTTCTACAAGTAAAGTACTGTGCGCAACCCTCGGTTCGCGAGCCACGTTTTCACGCGCTGCGGAGGTTGCATGTCGCTTTTATTATTATTATTATTATTATCCTTTTTGGTCTTGAAATCCACAACTGCGAGTAAAATGCAGCACGAGTACGGGTTCTCCTAACTCCCTCTCTTCCACTCCTTCGGTCCCCATCTGAACTTTCTCTCTACCTTTAGTCATTCGTGAACGGCCCAGGCCTGGCCCTTTCGCTGTCCGTTTTGCTTAATTCACCCATCCATCCATCCACTCATTCATCCATAAATTGGGTTATCGGCAGAGTGATACTCGTGGAAGAGGTTTCGGAACGGACGGACGGGGCGGGCGAACGCCATTCTAACAGTTCTAGACCAGTACAGTACTCGAGTACTCGAGTAAAACAAACCCATTGCTGTGAAACCCAAGAGAAAAGAGCTCCCCCAGCTGCCTTTTAGAGCCTTGCCAATCCCATGAGAAGCATGTGACATATGTTGTATGCGAGCCTGCTGTGGTAGCCTATGCAGGATGCCGGCAACGATAATCCATCGTTATGTGGGTCCATCGAGGTCTGAGTCTGAATATGCCATACCCTGGATCAAACCCGTGTGCAGTCGTGTTGAGTGTGATATACCTGAATTCGTTCTATCCATTTTTTCCAGCTCTTCCTCTCCTAACGCTTTCAGGCGCACAGAAGGGAAAAAAAAAAAAAAAGGGAGCTCTCCAGGATCGGTATGCCCTGCAGCGCCCCACCAGAAGACTGTTCAAAGAGTGGTATCAGACACAATCAAGGCTGCCTGACTGCCGGCCGACGATCTCCTATCACTCGACGAGCCTCGGTCGAAACTTTCCTTGCGCCTATTATACCGTACTCGAGGACTACTCGTAGTACAAGTGCATGTATTTGTTTTAGTCCAGTCTCGGCAGGTCATCGAGCTCGGCTACTGGGATTTGGAAAGCTTGAAACCTTTAGCCAGGGCCACCACGCCTCGCCCCCATTTCTTTCCCAACCCATCTGTGCAAGGGACAGCTGCACAACATGGAGATCTATGCGCTTCACCCTGCAATTTGGCAGTCTTGTACCAGTTTGACATTAAAATGACCGCTTCATCCCCAATATCAACAACTTCCCATGTTTCTCCCCTCTTGTACTGTGCGAGGACTCGAGTAGTGCAATACCGGTACCCTACGGTACTGACACCCAACTCGTAAAGACAGAAAAAGAGAGAAAACCCCAGAGGGACCAAGCAGGAAAATCAAAATTATAATAATAATAATGCTGTAATAATATTTAGTCCCATCCGTCAATCACAGATACTTCTCTGCTCTCCCAATCCTTTCGCCTACTTGAGCAGTCACAAAAGGTCAAAGACCGTTGCGCGACACCGCTTCAAACATTGAACCTCTTCAGTACGAGTACTCGTAGAGAGGGCGAAACGTGACTATTTGGCCTGTTCCATCTCACACACAATTCTCCAAACCCCACGCGTTTCGCCAAATCGGATCAGCGTGTTCCGAAAACTTCCTTCATCGAAGCACCTTTCTCTCCTTCCTTGGATGTGATGCCCTTCCCCCTATGCTACCTATGCTACGCTTTGGATACGCGCACGCACGTTATTCCGCGTGCAAGGAAGGACATGAGAAAATACTTTCCCCTTCATTTTCCTCACGAAACCTCCAAACCCTGAAGAGCCCTTGCACCTGGTATCCCTTATATCACGTCTCAAAATTGTAGTCATTTTCCCTTGGGCCTAGAATTAGTCCACCTTTATCCTCGGTGTGAATTGTATACCTATATTGTACTCGAGTATTCAACTCGATCGACAGACTTCCCCCAAAAAAAAAGCCCCCCC
>QFET01001525.1:0-46273 GCA_003316355.1 Tuber calosporum
CCATAGGGATTATAGGCACCTAGAGTACCCTCGGAAGGCCATCTGATGTCAATACTAACTACTTGCCCGGGTCGGCCGTCGCCCACCCCTATATATATCCTGCGGACAGCATCTGGTCGGAAGGACGGCAGTGATGTATACGGGGTTACGCTGCCACCTTCGCTTTCTCAGTTTTGTTAGGCTTTTACCAACTGTAACCCTTGCCCAACCGTCGCAAGGGGCGAACGTGGGAGCCGCAAGGGGGTGTTGGACGCGCCAAAATTACTCCAACGACCCAGGGGTACTTGTAGTAGGATTTCGCGTCTCGCATAACATTAGGGGATGGTACCTTGAGGTCCACGATTTCACCCGCGATCCCCATAGTAGGGTAACTGGGTCCTATCATGGTGCAAATCGCTGCGGAAGTCTGTGTAATGCCCCTTTGTGTAACCACAAGGTTCCGCGTAACTGATCTATTTCTTACATGCGATTCCACGAGCTAGTCACACCTGGTTACACGAATGTAGCAAACCCGGCGGCGTCTACACTACTTACCATGATTTCCAAGGGCTCCCTGTTACCCTGCCTTAGTGATTACCCTGCCTAACCGAGGAGATGGGTTACCCTATCTAAAGGGTTACCCTGCCTAACCATGCTTCAGGGTTACCCTACTCAAGTGGGTTACCCTACCTGACTGTAGCTCCGGGTTACCCTGTCTAGGGGGTTACCCTACCTAATTGTGCACCAAGGTTACCCGGCCTTGCTGGGTTACCCTATCTAACTAGGTACCTAAGTACCCTTTCTTCATGAAAGGTACTTATGGTTGCTATGTCACTTTGCAGGTGTCAGGTACCGTTCCTGTACACCCCCTAGGAGGACCACTGGCTGGGCTGAGGTTCGGTAAGGTATACCAACTGATCTAGGGCTCGTTACACCAGCACTATGTACATTAACACGAGAAGGAAAACAATGTGACCCACTGACAATAACCTCATTATTCAAATCAGTCAATTGATTTGTCACAAGGTGTGGCATAACTGACAATGTTTCAAAAACTCTGCAATACTATGGCTCCTATTGCATAGATAAATCCTGCAATAAATCCAACCAGTATCAACCATCTCAAGGAGACCACCAAGTACCTAGACTAATATGAACCTTGAATTCCTTCTTCCAAATTTCCATATCCATAGATCCCATTTATGAATAGTGACTACAGGTTAAGTAAACTACCTGCGGAAAAAGAGACCAGATTGTTGACACTTAAATCATACTAGAAACAGGGAGAAAAAGTCTGGCAGGAGGAACAATATCGGATTGTTGACTACACGAGTGACTGGGCAAGCCAAGGATATAAGTCTTAACGTTGAGGTAAAGCTGTAATATGTGTACATATTCTGGTACCTATATAACCACTTTAGTTAACCTTTCCTTTGTGAGATTACATTCATTAGAGTTGATTTCTTGCGAAATTGCTTTCATTACCGGAATCTCCAGAGTCTAGCGCCCTGCTTACTGTATGATTTGCATGATTAGTAGGATTGTACCCCAGGAGTTCCAAGGAACGGAAAGGTCCGCTATACTGACGGTGGAAAAGAGGCAGTATTTTGGTAAAGCCCACAGGCTTTCCAGGATTCCGGCAGGACCAGATGATTCCAGTAGCAGAACACTTGCCTGCAATATTAGTGACTGCAGGTTGCCAGAGCCTCAGCTCTTAGAGAAAGCTTTCATGTATTTAAAAGTGGTCTCCTGGCTAGCTGGAGATAGTAGAGCTATTTCAGAAACCTAGATAGTGAATACACATGGTTGAACGGGGATCCTATTGCTCCCCTTGCTCAATAAACCACTCTTCTGTAGTCCCCTTGTCTTCGCCTCTCAGCAGGTCTCCCATAGGCATCAAAGCGATAGCAGGCTACTGCTTAGGCTCCTTTGTATAACTGATCATACAAGCTAGCATCTGTTATATAATATTGGATCATGAGATGAAATTTGGTTCTCAGGATTGAGAAGCCTCCTCAGGATTGATCACCCATCCCTTTTCTGGATAACAACTTACAAGCAAAAGCTCAGGAAGAGACAGTGTCCTCAGGTGCTACGTTCATCTTTTCGGACAGAAGAAGTTAGACCTTGCAGAATAGTAGGAAATAACCCAGATACAGAACCACATGAAGTCAGTGACGATACACCTAATCCAATACTAAGTTTCTTACAACTAGGAGACATTGATACAGACTCTGACGAGGAGCATACTACTGCGTGAATCGTCCAAAGAGTACTACATAGAATAGAGATAGCTCAGGAATCTAGACGAAGAACTAGTACAATCTTGATGAGAGTCTCGAGAATACAATCACACACTGCAGTACCTAGAAGATGTGTGATATGAGCTGGCGTATTTCCAGATTCCCCAATACACTCGTGACTACCAATACTATCTCCGAAAGAAGGGATAGAACCAGAAACTTACAGACACCCCCCCGCACCTCTGCCAGCATCTAGTTTTAAGCGCCTGCAATCACCACCGGTCACACACACAAAATGAAAAGCCAAGGTAAATACAAAAGAGGGGTAAGTGAAAGATCTTTCTGCTCGCTCTCTCTTTACTCTTCTCTCATCTCCTTAACTAACTAGGGAAAACACAATCATGATATATCCATCCACCTTAGCGATCGCGACAACAATCTTTTCTCATCAAAGTAGGTCCCCCAGTTCTCTTCCGTGCTCTCTTTCTGACAAAGGTGAAAAAAAAATACAAATACAAAAATAACACTGGGCAGCCTATGTCCGCATGCCCACTTCCCGGCTTCCTTCCGGTCATAAAAGAAACAACAGCGACAAAAGAACTTCTTGCAACAAAAGAACCTTCAGCTGCAAGTCTGGTTCTTCCTTCTGTATCCGTATGCTAACAAAGAGCAGAAAGAGAAACATCGGCGAACGGCCACCATCCGTATTACTCCCGCTTAGCTCCCGCTACTCCGCCCTTCCTTACAAAGAACGCCGCCGCACTCCACACCTCCTTCACGTACCTCTTTCCCTCACCTCCTTCAACCCTTTACACACAAACATAGGAAAGACAAAAGAACTCTCCGGCAAGTACCCCTCTTCATGCCGACTCATTCCTGCTAACAAAGAAAAGAGAAATGAACCAGCAACACCTTCCATCGACCTATCACCCCCTGTTCCCATTACAATATCACGTATTTCCCTTTTCCCTTCTCCACCTCTCTTATTACTAACAAAGAAAAAAAACAGAAAACAAACAAAGGCCGATGGCCTTCTTCCCATATGTGCAAATATATTTCACGCTCTAGAATGCACGATCGGAAAGGCTGCAGTGGTGGAGGAACTGTCCACAGCGAAAGGCGAACTAACGAGGTGTGGCAGACAAAAGACGGCCAGCGGATAATTACCGGCTTCTTTCATGCGATAGGGCGAACCGTGAACAAACGGCAGACGATGGAGGGAAGACTAAGGACTCTGGATAGAGTCTGTTGGACTGTGGATGGTGGATGGTGGATGATGATAGTGGTTGGAGGACTGTAGACGGAGGATAGTGGACGGACGACGGTGGACTGAAGACGGTTGACGGAGAACAAAAGACGGTGGACGGTGGAAGACCGTGGACAGTGGGAGGTGGAGATGGTGGACTATAGAATGGAGAATGTAATGATAGAAAATATAGCAAGCATGCCAAGTAGCATATGGGATTTCCAACACTCCCCTCTCCGAGGCATGCTTTAAAAAAATCGATAAAACTCTCTCCGCACTATCTCATGTGCCTTGTGAATGATACTGACGACCCAGTCCAATCTAAGGCCACGCATCCTCCTACTTAAGTTACTCCCATCTCCATTCGAAAGCCCTCCACATTATCATGGCTAAGACTTTTGGTAAGGTAGGCGGTAATCATGTCGCTGGTGTGCAAGTACTGTAACTCGATATCACCGGTCACAACCTTTTCCCTAATATCATGCTCCTGGATTGCTATATGCTTAGTGCGAGCATGGAATTCTGGATTGTGTGCGAGTGTGATAGATCCTTGGTTGTCAACAAAGATTTTTGTAGGTTCTAGAGGATCTTCGTGTTTATTCTGCCACTCTGCAAGAAAACGTAATACCCAAATTGCCTCTTTTGCTGCCTGTGTAAGAGCCATATATTCAGCTTGAGTAGATGAGAGGGCGACTGTTTTCTGCCTTCTGCTTGACCATGATACTGCTGATTATGTAGATCCCTCCTTGATCATACACACAAACCCTCCCAGACTTTTTCTTGTGTCTAAATCTCCGGCCCAGTCTGCATCCCTGTATACGACCGGTTGGAAGGTAGTACTTGTAGTATTGAGAAAGGGCCGCGTCTTAATCCAAGAATACTAGTTTTGTTGACATAGCTGAGTAGCTGTTTTGCAGCTACCATGTGGGTATTCTTTGGTATATTGTTATACCGGCTCAATTCTCCCACTGCGAAGGCATTATCTGGCCTGGTACATAGCATTATCTATATTATGCTCCCTATCATACTTATATAGTCTGTTTCGTCGACAACCGGCTCCTCCTGGATTGTAATGGTAGTGTCATGTAGCTTGCTTCCGGAAATTAGTGGGGTGGATACGGTATGCGCATTTGCCATTTGGTAGCGCTGCAGGATGCTCTGTATATAGGCCGCTTGATTTAGGATGAATCACTTGGGCTTCCGAACAATTTCTATACTAAGGAAGAAATGCGCTCTTCCTGAATCTGCACTGGCAATTGTTGTGCTAGTAGTACTTTGGCTTCATCCAGCATCTGTCGGGGTCCTATCCAAAGAACATCATCAACCCAAATGAGGGCCCAACAAAATTCCCCTTGCTTTTCTTTTCTGTAAACTGCATGATTCTCCTTACCTCTCTGAAATCCACATCTTCTAACTAAATGCTCATCCCTCTCTTGATTCCATATTCTCCCAGACTGCTTGAGTCCATACAATCTTTTCCTGAGTTTGCATACTCTCTTACTCCATGTAGGACTATCTTCTTACTCAGCTATGCCTTCTGAAATTTCCATGTAAATTTCCTCTTTTAATTTTCCAAGAAGGTATCAACTCTAAATATCTGTTTGATCAATTTTGTAATCCCGGGCGGCAGCACGGCATAGGATAATTCTCCAGGATGTGAGCTTGACAACCGGTGCAAAAGTCTCCAGGTAGTCAATTCCATAGTGCTGTGTGAATCCTTTGGCAACCAACCGAGCCTTGTATTTTATGACTTGTCCTCCAACACCCCGCTTCACTCGGAATACCCAGCAGCAATTTTCTGGTATTCTCGCCTTTGGCAAATCCACTACCTCCCAGGTTTGGTTATCTAGAATAGATCTCAGCTCCTCCTTAATTGCAGTGTTCCACTCAGTTGCCATTGGCGAGTTAAAGGCTTCTGGGTAAGATGTAGGTTCATCAGAATCAAGGTGTCTGGTTGCAAGATAAGCTTCATGCTGATATCGAGTAGAAGTAAATTTTCCTGCATTGGCTTGGCTGGGTCGAGAAGATGCCATAGGAACATGTGGTGAGGGTCTGTGAGTAGGTTGCAATGAGAGAGGAGAAGTCAACGGTATAATCTCTGGTTGCCGTGCAAATTTCGTACCATCTGGAGTTATATTAGGAGTCTCCGGCCTTACTAGAGCTTGAGTTTCCTCAACACTGTCCTCCTCAGAATCCAATGCTTCTAAATGTTCTTCCTCCTCTTTCTTATCCGATTGCCTAATAACTCTTATATCTCTTGCAATCAGGATCTTCTTTCCAACTAGTACCCGATACTGGTTTGTCCCCTCATAGGCCACAACTATGCATCTTTCTTCTTTATTCTCCCACTTGCTCCGCTTGGCTTTAGGAATATGGTGAAAGGCAGGTGTAACAAAAGGAATAAGGTGGGACAGACTAGACTGTTGGTTGGTCCATAGCTTATAGGGTGTTGTATTCTTGGCCACGGTAGGGCTGCGGTTATGGAGGTATATAGCATTGAGGATAGCTTCTGCCCATAGGGTATAGGATAGCTGATGATCAAGAATCATTGCATTGGCTCTTCCAACCATATACGGTTGGCGCGCTGACTCACTCCGTTCTGTTCCTGCGAGGAAGGACCTGTTTTCTCCTGAGCAATGCCAGAATCAGTTAGAAACTTAGCAAACTCATGACTTGTGTATTCTCCACCATTATCACTTCTCTGCGCTTTAATCTTCAGATTATGATAGTTCTCTACAAGAGCCTCATATTGCTTGAACTTAGCAAATGTCTTAGAGTTCTGCTGTAGCATATACACTGTGGTATATCTGGTGTATTCATAGATACATAGGAGGTAATAGCGAGAGCCTGCCAGAGATGCTGTTTTTATGGGTCCAGCAAGATCAATGTGAATAAGCTGAAGTGGTGCAGAAGTTATACGAGTAGCGGGGGATGAGTTTTGAGTCCGGGTTTGCGTTGCAGTAATACAGCTAAGGCAAGTAGGGTTGGTGCGGGTACCGATGATAACCATCTACGGATGGGGCTTGGCAAGTTGTTTGACTTTATCAAAGCTGATGTGACCAAGGCGACGGTGCCATTCCAATAGGGTACTATTTCCGACAACAGTATGGACCTGATTTGCCTCTATAGGTTCTGTATCTGTTTGGAGAATATTGGGATTTCGTTCAAGCCTGCCGATACCATGGACTTTCTTTCCATGCATAATACTGACTCTATTATCAGGACCGAAGCTGACTATTCCCTCTGAAGCTTCAATGCAGCGGACAGACACAAGTCTACTGCATCCCATTTCAGGCACATAAAGGACTTTCATTAAGATGATAGGATTTTTGATCCCATGAACGACTAGACTTAAGAGGATATCTCCTGCTCCCACTACTGTCATTGTAGCTCCATTTGCAATATGGATCATAGTTTGGATAGGGATAAGGCATTGAAACTGGGAGCGATCAGAAGTTATATAGTGAGTGGCCCCGGAATCAAAGACCCATTGCGACCTAGAAACCTCTCCTGATTTTTTGTCCATCACAGTCCATGCCTGGGCAGATCCACTCTCACAGAGTGGTAGAGCACTATTAACTCTATAGCTTTTGCCTCTTCCACCACGCTTTCCACCTTTCCCTCTACCATACCAGTTACCTCTGTTAGGCTGGGGTTTCTTTGGACACTTATTTGCCCAAAGTTCGTTCTCTTTACAGCAGAAGCATTTATCCTTCCCAACACAATCTTCTCTGCTTCTGCTCTCAGGTTTTCTACTACCACCTCTGCTTGGGTAGTCCTGCCTTGGAGGCCTTCTTCCCCTAGCGGCATAGATATAATTGGTTGCAGCACTCTCTGAATCGCCTCTGGTCAACTGCTGGTGCTTGAGGATTAGGCCATCGCATATTTCATGATAGGAGATAGATTCATATTCCGAGTTATTCCAAACCGAGGTTCGGAATGGGTGCTGGAGTAACTGTAATTTCGACAGTAACAGGTATTTGCTATCCTTTTCATTTTAGACTTCTCCGGCAGCAGCTAACTCATGAAAGAGTCTTTCAAGATTGGAAATATAGTCAACAAGGTTATCTTTAAGATACTCTACCATGCACAACTATTGGCGTAGGAACCATATCCTAGCCTGTTCTTTCCCAGCATAGCGCTTTTCTAACATCTACCATAGCACTTTAGGATCTCGCACCTTGGCATACAATTCGCCATGGGCACTATTCAAAAGTCTGCCAAGAATTGCCTGTGCCTTGGTGGCCTTTTCTTCTCAGCTGATTGCATCCTCGCTAGGTGCATCGGTATCAGTTTCAGGCCATTCTGAGTTTCCGGATACAATCAGCCTGTACCCCTTGTCTGCCAGAATGTCTATAACAGAGAGCCTCCATTCCCGGTAGTTAACAGCCTTAGAGAGAGGCTTAATACCCAGCGAAACCAGAACATGAACCTCTTGGCCTGCCTTAGACATTTTTGATCCTACCGGAAGATGAGATAGGGTTTTGAGAGACCGATAAACCAGTGATGTGAAATTGGGCTAAATGTAAAATTAGACATTCTTAAATTTTCGGCAATAGCGGGGCGGTGCACAGCGAGCGGGAGAGTCTAGGGGTCAAAGCCGGAGGCTCTCTTCTTATTTGGGATCGTAGAGGGTAACATATTAGCAAAGTAGTAACGACCGCAGGCTCATAACCTTTTAAGCGCCCAAGATTACTGCCAGTCACTCTCACGAAACGAAATGCCAACGTAAGCACAAAAGAGGGGTAAGTGAAAGATTTTTCAGCTTGCTCTCTCTCTCCTCTTCTCTCATCTCCTTAACTTACTAGGGAATACACAATCATGATATATATATCCACCTCTGAGATCACGACACTGATCTTTTCTCATCAAAGTAGGTCCCCCAATACTGTTCCGTGCTCTCATACTGACAAAGGAGAAAAAAAACAAAAAACACAAACATAACACTGTGCAGCCTATGGCTGCATGCCCGCTTCCCGGCTTCCTCGCAGTCGTAAAAGAAACAACATAGACAAAAGAACTTGTAGCAACAAAAGAACCTTCAGCGGCACGTCTGCTTCTTCCTTCTGTATCCGCATGCAGACAAAGAGCAGAAAGACAATCATCGGCATATAGCCACCATCAGTATCACTCCCGCTTAGCTCCCGCTACTCCCCGCTTCCTTACCATGAACCCCGCCGCTCTCAGCACTTCCTTCCCGCACCTCTTTCCCGCACCTCCTTCAACCCTTTGCATACCAACATAGGAAAGACAACAGAACTCTCCGGCAAGTCACCCTCTTCTTGCCAACTCATTCCCGCTAACAAAGAATTGACCAAAGAACCAGCAACACCTTCCATCGACCTATGACCCCCCTTCCCATTACAATATCCAGTATTTCCCGCTTCACTTCTCCACCTCTCTTATTACTAACGAAGAAAAAATACAGCAAAACAAAAAATGGCCTATGGCCTTTCTTCCCATATGAGCAAATACATTTCCCGCTCTGGAATGCATGATCAGAATAGCTGCAGTGGTGGAGGCACTGTCCACAGCGAACGGCAAACAAGCGAGATGCGGCAGACAAAAGACGGCCGGCTGACAATTAATGGCTTCTTTCATGTGATGGAGAGAACCGTGATCAAACGGTAGACGAGGGATGGAGGACTAAGGAGCTGGATAGAGTCTAGTGGACTGTGGATGGTGGATGGTGGATGGTGGATGGTGGATGGTGGACGGAGGACTGTGAAAGGAGGATAGAGGACGGAGGACTGTGGAGGGAGAATAGTGGACGGAGGACTGTGGACGGAAGCCAGTTGACGGAGAACAAAAGACCGTGGATAGTGGAAGACCGTGAACAGTGGAAGGTGGAGATAGTGGACTATATAATGGAGAATGTAATGGTAGAAAATATAGGAAGCATGCCAAGTAGGTTACGGGATTTCCAACATCTAGGATGATACTCAAGGCTCCTGGACAATCCAGTAAACTAAAAATCAAGATTCAATAACCAGCCAAGTACATTGCAGAAACCGAAAATCTACAAACAGACATACTCAAGCACAGGTTTAGGCAGGTTATGAAATACATAGCCAGGTATGATGTTCTTGATAACACTGGGGATATAGTGGACTACTATATCACCTATAGAGAAATGCGAGCACATACTGCCTATCTCAACCTCTTAGATGAGTTTAAAGACAACCAACCCTACCTCTAATTATTCAAGAATCCATTCTAGCAGCGTTTTAAAGCATCAACCAATACATATATCTTGTAACTTATATGGTAGAAGATACAACATTCCTTAGGAGCCAAGCTGGGGAGAATTTCAAAGATTGTTGGAGAGGTAGAAGACCTTAGTGGAACACTGCCTAGAGACTCTATATTAGACTATGCACAAAGGCAATGCATTTTGAAAGCCATATATCCCAGGCCCAAAAGGGATTTGGAACCACCAATTAAAGATGCTGATACCTGGAATCAAGTTGTCTAATTGGTAGAAAAGATATGATGCAATGATATTGAAGACAGGAGCCTATAAGAGTAGCTGCAGCTCCTCTAGCACCTACTGAAATAAGCTAAACAAAGCAAAGAACTCTCCACAATAAACCTGCAACAAGCTCTCAGCTAAATCAAAAGCTTGAGCAAGAAAATTAACACCTGCAAAGTAAAATAAGCCAATCAAGCAGGACATGGATCGACAATAGAGAAGATAGACTATTACTATTGTTGGAAGCAGGACATGTGGCAAATGATTGCTCCAAGAGGGAGATCAAGTCCAATCATGTCAGAGTTACCAAAACACCCCAGATCGCGCTGCAGACCACTAAAGGTTTAGAGTGATGACACAGAAGAGTTCGGTTGAAGTAATACTATCATAATCTATAAGACTACTGTTGGACCCCCCAATGAAGCAGCAAGGCTATTCCAAGCAATAGAATTCACCAAGCTAGTCACCAAGAGGCCCGCCAGGGTCCTAGAAGATACAGCAACCATTAGCGGTACCCTAATCAGCTATCACTTCCTTACACTAAACAATATTCCCTATACAAACTAGTCGAGAGCTACTACGCTTCAAATGGCAGTCAAGGAATACAGACAAACAAGCAATCACACCTGCAATACAGACATCGAAATTGGCAGTATGGAGGTACTTAAGGTATAAATAAGCATTACTCCAAAATCAGACTATGATATCCTACTTAGTTTGGATAATCTTATATGCTATGGAGGAGTCATAGACTGCTGGAAAATTATCCGCTACTTCCTGGTCCAAAAGGTCTGAGTAAACTACTAGGTTATACGCAGTCAACCTCGCTTAGCAATGGCTAAACTGGAGATTATATCAGACTTCATCCTGATCACCCAGGTTTTGGTCATAAAAATCCCTAAAACTCAACCTCCATTATTGGGCTCTAATCACCAGATCATGTTTAAGAACCTAGACCTTTATGTGAAGATGCCAAACTTTATAACTTACAAAAAATTGATCTCTAAATTCAAGTGTAATGCTCATATAAATCAGTTTGTATGGCATGTCAAACCTGAGGCCAGTCAAAGACCATAAGGGAACTCGAAGATGAATGGTAACAAACGCCTACCAAGGGGCAAATCGACCTGGGTTATATTTTCCAAATCGGTAGTAACTAGGTATGCAGTTAGGCAGGGTAACTCTGAGAGAAAAGGTAAGCCTGAGTCACACATAGGTAGGGTAACCCAGTTGGACAAGGTAACCCGGAGTACTATTCAGGTAGGGTAACCCCACTAGACAGGGTAACCTCATATCATGGTTATGCAGGGTAACTCTGATAGATTGGGAGAGCAAGTAGCGTATATCCACAGGGTAACTAGTGGGACAGTGAAACTGCAGAATCCACGGAAAATATTGGGTAGCGATTCGTAAGCCATCACGCCTCATATGTTCATGTAACCAAATGTATCAGGGTTGTTGAATCATGCGTAAACAATAGAGAGGTTATAATAGGTCGTTCAGTGACATAAATGTGGGATAAAAAGACTTCTGATGTTAGTTCGGCAATGCTGGGGGCGATTTACTCTACATTGGCATTACCTATAGAATTCTACATCCCCAGTTACCCTACCTACAATTTTACCTAAAATGCCAAAAAACATAAAAGCCACCACTGTGTGATTAGGAGCGAGTTGGTAAACTGCCACCGTGATAGGAGGCAAAGTGTGGAATATGATAAAAGGCTAACAAAACTGGTCCGGCAGTAGTTGTCCTATAACTGCATCTAGGTTGCTACTGTTTAGTGGAGAAATTGTGTCCGTTGGGTATATAAGGTGGTTGGCCACCACCAACCCTGGGCAAGTTGCTAGTGTTAACATCGGATGGAGCTCTTGGGTACTTTGGGTACCTGATCTCCCCATAGAAGGTTTGGGAGTCCTTCAGAAGACTAGTTGGGAGTCGTGGACGAGCGCAAGTTTGTTCAGATAAACTCTACTGTTTTCAACAACTAACGTCCCTGGACCATACCACAACTGAGAGATGTTACAGGACTCAGAGGGCATTCCGTGTTATCATGGCTGTGGTGGTTAACGAACTATTGACTATCAGTAGTGCCCATTTTATCCAACATAGTAGTGCCAGTCACCGGGGGAGCTAAGTAGTCAAAAGGTAAGCTGCAGATAGGCAAAGTTGACCAGGCTGACCACCATGTTTGTATGGCTGGAAATGCCGTAGTGCAACAGAGTCTTAATACATTTAATAAGTCAAATACAGTCTTGGTAGTGGGCCACTAACAATATATCCATCAGTAAGGTTTTGCTCTCCTGGAGACATAATTAAGATTCATTGCAGAAAACCAAGCGGATTAAGTGAGACTCTCCATATCTGAGAGATTAGAAAGCACCGGCAAGTAATTCTATTAGAGCCAGGCTTTGATAGCCCTGAGTGGAGAAGGTTATTCAAGAATGTTCAGGGTAAGGACGGGTGTCAAGGGCATTTATGATTTTACTTAATAAATCGGGATCAGAACTCTACTATGTAAAAAGCAACTATCCTCTTGTCACAAACTTTAATTAAGTGAAGCTGCGGCTTAAAGATATTAAGTTTTATTATTTGATTCGAACATCTTTATCTTTACCTTTGGTGAGTTCTGCTTTGAGAATTTTGGTTCGGTCACAACCGTAGGATCCATCTTTCTACAGGGTGCTCATGTAATAGGATAGCTTAAGCTCGGGGCTTAACTTTCTTGTAAGAATTGTTGCTCCTTGAGACCCCTTTCGAGATATCTACGAATACTGGATTCATTGTCTGGAATGTGTAGACCACAGTGCCGAGTATTATGTTCAAGATGTCTTTGAGGCATTAACTATTAAGTGCCGCACACTCTTCAGGGCCTCTGTTAGACTATGATATTATACCAGATATTCGAGGCTTGGGGTGGGAATCGGTTAGCAAGTTAATATAAGTTGCACATATTTATTTGCCTGTGGAATGTCAGATGATGCTGGACCTGCAGCTTAGGGCACTCATGATATCTATCAAATACGATCCTTCTATCGCGGTAGTTGTATCATTTCCCGAAGGGGTCACTTTGAATGTTTTACCCACAAGGTTTTAGAGCACTACATTCTGCATGAAGTAGGTTGAAGATTCACGGAAAGACAGTCACAACTCAATTACTTTGTTACTGACAAGTAAGTCAGTTTTCTAGAGAATATGGTTATCATCGCTAGAGACAAGGTGAAAAAGGTATTGAAAGCCTACTGCAAGCAACTCATGACAGTGCAAGGACTAAAGAGTAGTTTAGAGGCTCTTGAGTGTGTTGTGAAAGCAGGAGTCAGTATAGACACAGAAAATGATTTGGTCATAGACCAAGCTCTGCCCGTTCCCCTGATCTGTACTGGGGCCAATAGCTTTGCACCGCATTTTGCGAAGGTAATGGCGGATGTAGAATGGCATCAACATATAACCCCAGCTGCAAGGGAAGCTTTGGGTCTTAGTGAAACTCCAGCTTCAGCGCAGGCAACTCCGTTTACTTTGGCAGTCGAAGACCGTTTGGCCAGACGATCCCCTACGCCTTGTAGCGAATTTAGATGATGGTATAGGTTAGCCGTGGCTTCGAAGAAAACTCGACCTGTAAAACCAAAGACATCGAATGTGGATACTGCCCTTACGGTGGTCCTTTTAACTCCATTGATAAACCTATAAGGTGAACGATCAGATACAGTGGCAGAGGTAACTTCCCTGCCTACCACACCTCAAATTCCAGTACCGCTAGTCCCTACGACCGAACTAACAGCTCCGGTCAGGCCCATGGGCACTCAAGGAAGGACATGGTTTCATGGGGTTGTAATGCAGTTGACCAAGGCTTAATATTCGGTTCCTTGTCTGACTGAGGGAGGACCAACTGCCAATGTTTTCCCCCATGAAGCCCCTTGGACCCTGGTCGAGGGTGGTTGTTAAATCACAAGCCTGCTGGTCTGCAGTTGAAAATGACTAATTGTTGCTTGTGCGATTCGGAAAACTATATGGATGTTGAAGCCTCTACCCACATTAAAAAACCTGTTCGTACATGAGTTGTAAGGTCATGGTAGCAAGAGGATTCCCATCCCCAGATCCTCCACGACAGTCTTACCCTCTCGAAGCCAGTCAACAAAGGTTTGAGAACCAGCACAGTGGATTTATAAACTCATTGGGACTCAGCGGTTGAAAGTCTGGGAGAGACGGTGGTAATCAACCATGAGGAGGTGCGAACGTCAGCGAAGGATGAGAACCCTATGATTCCGAGGCTTCGAGTTGTAGCGACGACTCCTCTTCCTCCCTGCCTGATCTAAGACGATATTGCTGTAGACAAAAGTCATGTTGGAATGATGCAAAGAAGCACCCTTATGATGAGCAGTGTCAAGTCTTGACACACTATCTTTGAAAGGACAACAAGAGATCCCACACCCGACAAAATAGCAGTAGAAACTTGGGATTAAACAGTCCAAAGGAGACCCACTTGGCACAGAGCGATTCATCCAACATGCGGAGATAAGGCTTATCTAGTATCCGTACTGCAAGTTATCCAATATAGATACAGTCAGCCGCAGCATGGCGCTTCTAAGAGGGGCTGCAAAGAAATGATATAACTGCATTCATGAGCAAATTATTCAGCATGCTGCTCAGCGTGCGGGAATAACCTTTAATACCCAGAACGAACTATGTTTGTGGACAGGTTTCACACCGCATCTAGAGTCCAGTTGCTGGGGTCACTCAGATCTGGATTGCGCAGTTCGCGAGTAGACGGCTCTAGACATGAAACGAGGGAGGATTGATCAGTATGTCGATGAACTCGTTCGGTTAGCTACTGAGCAGCATTAGGAGGTGGTCTCTGTGAAGGATTAGCCTCGCTAAGGTATGACGATAGACTTGAGACCTGCATGGGGGCTTAAGACTCTACATCCTGAGGCTTAGATCAATTTCCTCAAACTCCTGTGTAACACTGGTTCCCAGCTGGAAGATTTGGCGTCTTTGAACCTGACAGTTATTAAAGAAAAATACACCTCCACCCAGGGGAGCGACGATAGGTCAGCTGGAAACAAGCCAGAACATAAGAAGCAGTGAGTTCCAGGGAGTCGTAATTCCAAATCTCCACAAACTACAGCTATCCGCTTACGGGTTAATAAGCCAGCGTATGAGGAAAAATACGCAATATGCTTGTAACCCTATCTGACAAATGCAGGTGACGGAAACAAAGCTCTTGTTGTTAAATAGAGGGACACTTCTGGTGACAGTCAACTGCTGCCCAACCAGTCTTAAAGTCTATCAAACCAGCTCGCGAGCGGAGAGCTTTGAAAGCTTAGCATTGTACTTCGACTGTGCCCAAACACAGTTGCATTGTAGCTCCTCTAGTTGCGAAAAAGGTTACTGAACTCCGCGGATCACCTACGATATTGGAGGTTCATATTGATGGTAGTGAGTAGGTAAGTTATCTCGACCATATTAAAGAAACCCCAAAATAAGCCTACCTTTCCTCCCAATTAGGCCTGGAGGAAATACCTAGAAAGAAAGCGAAATACAACTTGATAAGTCCGCTCCTCCAGGGCAGAAGACCAAGCTAACTCAATACTGCAAGAGACGATGGGGATAGGGTTTTCTTTGTAATGGAGGTTGTGAGGGTTATATCTTATTTCCTTAGTTCTTTGCTTTATTTGAAGAATACCAATAGAGATAGACTGGTTTCATTTGATTTTGTTCCTTATGTATGTAAATCAGGCAGGAGTTTATTAACAATTGAAAACAATTTTGTAAGTTTACTAGGGCAGGGTTAAGTACCAGAAATCTTGCAGGGGTGATAGGAAACACCCAAAACTATGCTTATTATAAAGTGAGATATATTATGATGCTTAAGTGAACACATTTTGTTAGCAAAGAAAGACTTGCTAAGCGGTCCAGGCTAGCAGGCCCACCGCCCTACGCTAGGTCAATACATAAAAAAGTCTGTTTGGACTGGAATCATGAGAAGCAAAGAAATAGCTGCGAGGCCTTGCTTCTTTTGAATAGTGGCACTAAGGGTGCCGTCTGAGCAGTGCTTGGATCAAGATGGCCTAGTTACCATGTATACATGTAAAATATCCGATGTCAATCTCAGATGTAAGTGGTAACAAGATTTCAGGGTCTCGAAATCCTTACACCAAGATAGTTAAAACGAAGATTGGTGACCAGGTGAATGACATGAGGTTAGAGCTTTCAGTTATACCTGATACTAAGGTTGATGGGTATCTCCCTATATTGTATTTAAGGAACAATGATGCCGATATGGTTGGAATAAAGGTAGTCGGAAGTGGCGCTAAGAAAACTGTCCGGCAATATGTCTGCAGGCTAGGTGAGATATTGAGTTGGTTACTACTGAAGAACTCCAAGATGAGGGTAGTAGTCAAGTATATCTGTGGGGCATGGCAATATATACAGGGGAAGACAGAAAGCACATTAATATCAGCCTACTCTGTGAGTACAAGGATGATGCACTTATTTTCAGTCATAAAAATTATAACCGACACACACAAGCATACAGAGTTCGATTACAAGATAGAACTAGAGTCGGGAACTAAGCCTCCCTCAGGCCCAATATACCCTCTCTCCACAAGAGAGTTAGATGAACTATACGACTACATCGACGAGATGGAGTAACAAGGAAAGATATGGCAACTTACTTCATCTGCTTGTGCTCCTATCCTCTTTGTCCCAAAGCAACTTGGATCACTTTGCTTATACATGAATAATCGTAGGCTCTACACGATTAATATTTAGAATAAGTATCCGTACCCTTGATGAATGAGCTTGATGATAGACTCAGTAAAGCCACAGTGTTCAACAAGCTGGACTTGAAGAAAGGCTATTATCTCATCTGGATGGCTCACAGTGAGGAATGTAAAACTTCCTTTAACCGTTGCAATAAACTGTATGAATATATCGTAATACTGTTTAGGCCATGCAATGGGCTATCTAGATTTTAAAGTATGATAAATAGTGTCTTCCAGGACATGCTAGACACTGGGGTCATAGCATATAAGGATGACATTCTGATATACTCAAAGACAATAGAGGAACATGTCTTGCTAGTAAGGAAGGTGATGGACAGGCTATGAAAGGCAGAGCTGTGGGTTAGTATTAAGTAGTCCGCCTCCCATTAGAGGGAAGTTGACTTCTGAGGCTATTAGATATCTGAACAAGGGATATCTATGAGGACTGGGAAGGTCAAGGAGACAAAGGCTTAGAAGAGTCCTGAGAGCGTTGTTGAACTTAAGAGCTTTATAGGCTTTGCAAACTTCTATCGTCGATTCATAAATGTTTTCAGCAAGATGGCTAAATGGCTATGAGATCTTATGAACAAGTTTGTAAAGTGGCTCTGGTCGGCCACCTGTTAGCGGTCATTTAAATATCTAATGGAGTAGTTCTCTGTTGAAATTCTTCTATTCATTTCATATGTATATTTCCTATGTAATATTGTTTATGTCTCTGCTTGAATATTTCTAGTTTACTTTGGGGAAACTACAGACATCACAACAGCCAGGGTATATCAAATTTTCAGTTATATTGCATGATAATGTAGGAGAATTATTGGTATATTTCTTACTTTATGTGCGGGATTTCTCGGTTATCTTTCGATGTATAGTAACCTTTTACAAGTCATGTAACATGTGCTATCTTAAAGTTTAATTCCTGCAGGGCACTACCGACTACGCATATTTTTTGGGATTTCCTTGGTAGTTTTTCAGGGTAAAACATGTTCGCACTGATGTTTCTTACCATGTTTTCCCAATTTTGTTACTGAGTATAAGGTGGATACGCACTTGAATCAATAGCTGGTTGCCACATAATTTATTTAGTTAATTAAGGACAAGAACTGCTACCAATCTAATTTCATATTACAAAACTCCTGATACAAGCGTGCACATATTATACTCTTAATACTGTGTTGTATTTTCGTACTGATGCTATAAGATTGTGTCAATATATATAATTTTACTAAGTTATAAGCCTGGGCCATCCATAGCTATACGACTTACCTTTACCCGCTATCCTCTATCACCACATAAGAATTTTGTTTCGAAACGAAACCAGACTCTTTTATAAAAATATATTTCCTTTAACACCCAAAGATGTTCCTTTGAAACAAGAAATGGGTCAACCGAAACATCTCTGGAAATGAAAATCCTCTATGAAACGAAACTTGCTTGAAAAGACACATCGGTTGAAACAAAATATCGTTCGCGATTTGAAACCTTCTTAGCAAATATTCTTGGCTAATCGATACTAGGGGTCTTGGCGCTCCTTGCTAAAGTCTCTATTTCCTCCCTCACTCAATCTGAGTTCTTACAGAATGTGCAATTTCCTAGCTGCAACCACTCAAAAGGGCAAAGCAAAGTACTGGAACTTAATAACCAAAGTCACTTTGCCTTTCCATGCGAAGATGGCCACGGTAGAATACACACTTTGTTCTCCTCCTCCTCCAGAAAATCCTGCACCAAACCCCATATCTTATGCAAACAATTCCACACTGAGTTGGCCACCTAGTTATAAATTGAGCTCCATCTCAAAGCTCACTATCCCTGACAACTGCAGAACCTGGTGTGATATCACGGAATATGTCTTTACTTTCTATAACTGCGGCGAAATAGTAAAGGAAAAGGAAACTCATCCTGAGGTAGAATAGGATGAAGATGGAAATAATAACTGGGAAAGAATAGATGAATTCCGTGATCGATAACAATGGGCCTCTGCCTACTTCCTAGAAACGATTGACCCCGAATAGCTTATTTTGTTGGCAACCCACAAAATACCACCAGCCATCCGGAAAGTGTTACAAGATAAATTCGCGAGAGAAAATACCACCTCCTTCTTCGAACAATGAAACACTGTTCTCGATACCAAGTACCATACCTCTGGACCTATTGCAGACCATATCAAGAAATACTATACCCTCTGGAATCGAATGAAAACCGTTGCTCCTCCTCCTCTGCTGATGACCGATATGCTCTACCATTTTTATTCAAATAGGTTTTCAAGTCACCAGAACCTAAAGCAGCAGTTGTTCTGCTCTCCCTTACTTAGGCGATGAGTAATATCAGCGATAAACTCAAAACTAAGGAGGACCTTAGCTATGAACATGTCTACAACAGGTTGTTGGAAATGAGACCCTCAGATAGCCTTGAGGACGACAAAGCGTATAAAACCACTGAAGTTAAAGGAAAAGGAAGGGAACCTGCCCAATGACCTGCTGCCACATCCAAGGAATGCACCCACTGCCAAAAGCATTACCCGACTACTCGGGCTGAGGGTCCTACCTGGAAAGATTGGAACAAACTCAAGGGCAACAATTAGAAGAAGAAGTAATAGAAAGCTGTTAGTTCAGCTAAGATTGGCAAAGAAGAAATATCTGAAGTGGTGAGTACATCCACATCCCTCATCTCTACCCAAAAAACTCGACACCCCAGCAACGGAGTAATCGATACTGGCGCAAGCTCACAGATGACAAGTAACCTAGACCTTCTTATGAACTTTGAACCAAGTACAGCAACTGTTAAGTTATGCGATGATTCGATAATAGAGTCATACCGTTGTGGAACTGTTAAGCTCATGGCCAAAACCTCATAGGGCCTTAGCCCCTGTATTGCTTAAACCTTTTTTCAGGGTTCCGAAGTTGGGTCAAACTAACTTGTTGTCATGGAGCGCTTTCATTACTTTGTGGAAAGGTTTTTCTTTTAATAGTAAAGGTGCGGATATATTTGTATATATGGGAATAAAAGAGAAGTATTATGAGGAAAGTTGACGGTTAAGACTATGTTGTGTAAGAAGAGAAAGCAGTGGCAAACAAGATGACTTACCAGCATTGGCATGAAGCCCTTGGATATCCCTCACCGTCTTATCTCCAAAGTACCAAGTTCTTCGAAAATCCAACAATCCCTCAAGTACCAAAACACTGGCAGTGTGAAACCTGCATTATATCCAAAGCTACCAAACATAAACCTGACCCAACAGAAACAAGATGTGAAAAACCATATGAGTTGATCCATTCCGATCTTACAGGAAAGTTTTCCACCCCTTCGTTGGGTATCTCCTGGTACTATGTCACCTTTTTTGATGATTGTACAAGGTACTCCTGGATTTACCCACTTAAGGCCAAATCCGATACCATTAAACTGTCCAACCAGTTCATCAAAGAAAGATACACCATAGACAACTCTACCATTAAGCGATTCACAACCGATAACCATGTTGAATATATTAACAAAGATATGACAACCATATTTGAAAAACTTGGTATCATACATGACAAAATACATCCCTACTCACTTGAATCTAATGGCGTTGCCGCACGGTACAATATGACTATTATCACATCTACACAGTCAATGTTAACAGGTCTTATACTGCGTTTATTGGCTGAAGCAGTTACAACAGCTGTATAACTCTGGAACATCTCCCTAACAGATACATAGGAAAACTAATACCCTATGAAGCTCTCTACAACAAGAGGCCGTTAGTAAACCACCTACGGCCATACGGTACTATATGCTTTGTTCATATACCTGAGGAGAGCAGAATACCAGGAACAAAGTTACCGCCCCGGGTCATAGAAGAATACCTTGTTTGTTATACCTCATCCAGCAAGATATACCTTATATACATACCAGAATTGCACAAGATCTTAGAAACGCGTCAGCTTCCCTGGACAACCACGACTATACTCCCACTTGATGCCAAGGAACCTGAACCCTCATCAGAGACCTTGGCAACTGTCTACCCACCTTTCTATCACAGATCACCTCTACCCGATAAAACTCTACCACAGGAAACAGTTGGTAAACCAGCCATTGAAGTAGACCACCTCCACTGCCTGAACATCCAGAAGATAGTGACTATCATCAAAATTCAGAAGATTCAGCGGAACCACTTCTACAAGATGCATAAGCGGATGAACCTTTTGAAATTCGGACCAGATCTGGCAGGACCGTTTGTCTACCACAATACTTTGGCAGGAATGTCAATATACCATCTAACAAGGATCTTAAAATGTACATCCAAGCACTGATAAGCACGCTTAAGCAACAATGTACCCATGCGATAGAAGAGGAAATAAATGCCCTAGAGAAAAGTGGTACTTTGAATGAAGTAAACAAACCGAAAGGAAGCAAGATTATAGTGAGTAAATGGATCTTTAAGACCAAGCGAAATGCTGGTGGTACATTAGAGCAGTACCTTGGAAGAGCTGTTGCCCAAGGATTCTCACACAAGTACTGGGTTTAACTTAGAAGATACCTACGCTCCAGTCATCCGATATGAATCACACCACTTACTCGTGCAAAATGCGCTAAAAGCAAATGGCGACCAGGGCAATTAGATGTCAAATCTGCTTTCCTCTATGATGAGTTGAAAGAAGAAGTCTACCTGCGACCGTTGCCTGGCTTCGTTAATGGAGACAAAGTATGGTGACTTAACCGATATCTCTATGGACTTATGCAATCTGCGAATGAATGGTATGCTATCCTCACTATATACTTAACATCCATAGGTTTTACGATATCAGCACTAGAACTATGCATATTTGTTCACAGTAAACACAACATATACCTCCCTGATTACTTTGACGACACCGCTATATACGCGGCCAATACACACAAAGCTACTTCTCTCATAGAACACCTGAAAACGGCATTTTAGATTACTGACTTAGGGGAAGCTACATCCCTAATTGGCCTACTCATCACCTAAATAACATACGGAATACATCTTACCCAACAACGATTCATCAAGTCATTCCTCGAATGATATGGTATGGAAAAATCACTCCGTGGGTACACCTGTACCAAAAGGTATTCAACTCCGGAAAGTGACTGTGCAAGAACAAATACCGGACATGTCCAAATTCCAATCAATAATTGGATCGCTTATGTACTTGCTAACTGGTTCCACGTACAATCTAGCCTTTATAATATCCTTTCTCGCTTAGTTTTCTCCCTGTCTAACCAAAATCTACCTAAAGGCCGCTAAACACGTCCTTTGGTACATTCACGTTACAAAAGAGTTTGGACCCTTCTACCCTTGTACAACTACAAATGCCATGAACACCTATTTGGATGCGGACTTTGCAGCCTGTCTTGATACCTGCAGGTCCTTCTCAGGGTTGGTTATAATTTTTAACAATGCCTGTATATCCTGGCGGTCTAAGAAACAAGCCTTAGTCGCAACATCTACCATGAAAGAGGAATATGTAGCTATGTCGCTAGCAGCAAGATATTTCCCTTGGTACATCAAAGGCCTCAGTGCCATCTGCCTTATATCACCAATCGCATTACATGCCGACCATATGGGCGTAAACTTGGTGGAAACTAACTATTAGCTTAAAAAACGAAAGGAACTTATTGATATCTATATTCACAAAATACGAGAAGATATCGAAAATGGTTCTTTCACGCACCTGAAGGTTGCCTTATCTGAAAATTCTGCCGACATTTGTACCAAGGTACTTGCGAACCAGGCACATGAACGGATAATTAGATTGATGGACGGTGGATAATGAGGGGAAGTCTTGAAATTCTTCAATTCGTTTTATCTATATATTGCTTATAGTAGAATTGTTTATGTCTCTACTTAGTTATTTTAGGTTTACTTTAGGGAAACTATGGCTATTACTACAGCTAGGGTATATCAATTCACTGTTAAATTTCATCATAATGTTTGAGAATTATTGTGTATATTGCTGGCTTTAAGTGCGGGATTGCTTGATTAACTTTCTCGGTATAGATACCTTTTACCGGTCATGTAACATATGTTATCTCTCAGTTTAATTCACGCACACAACTTCAGATTACACATATTTTAATGGGATTTCCTAGTTAGTTTTTAAGGGTCAAAGATGTTCACACTAATGTTTCTCACATAGATTTTCCTATTTTGTTACTGAGTACAAGGAGGATACGCACCTGTATAAATAGCTGGTTGCCTCCTACTTTATTTAGTTAATTAAGGACAAGAACTACTACCAATCTACCTTCATACTACTTAACTCCTCGTACAAGCGTGCACATAGTATACTCTTAATACCGTGTTGTATTTTTACACTCTTGCAATAAGAGTGTGCCAATATACATAATTATAAAATTCTCTACTGGGCCCATGCTGACAGACTTCGCTCGCTCTCGCCAAACCAAGTTGGAAATAGACCACAGGGATTCCAGATCAGGAGCAGTGCTCTCCCAGCTCTGTGATGACCAAAAATGGCATCCGGTGGCCTATCATAGCAGGAGGTTCCTACCCGTAAAGTTGAACCATGACATTCATGACAACGATAGGGTGGCAATCGTGGTTGGCTTCAAAGAATAGGGTTATCTCTTGCACTCGGTTGAAGAACAGATAGTGGTATATACTGCCCACAAGAATTTGGAATACTTTAACAGCATAAAGGTCTTGAAGCATAGGCAACATCATTTTGCGGAATTCCTACAGCCGTTTACCTTTAAGGTTGTACACCGCCATGGGTGGATGAACGAGAAGGTAGATGCGTTGTCGCGGCATAGGGTCTACCACCCGGATGTGGGTGGTGATCCTCAACCACATACCTTTTTTCGTTCAGGGCAATAGCACATTCAAAAGAGTACAATCTTCTACGTCCGCAAATGTTGCTTACCTGTCAAGGTTACCGCTTGCAGTCAGGTTTCTTACAAGCCCAGAAGACAGCTGCAGAGAAAGATCAAGCATACCTAGAGGTTATTAAAGCAGTAACAGAAAGCGGAACATCTATTGACGCACAGTTCGACGCGGAGATAGGTCTCCTCACCTACAAGAACAGTTGCTATGTCCCTAAGCAAGAATTATGGTAGCAGACGATCATGAAGGCAGAACATGATACATGCGTGGCAGAACATTTCAGAATATATAAAACCATGGCACAAGTTCATGCAAACTTCTATTGGCCAATATGGTGACCCAGGTCACTGAGTATGTCTGTACCCTTGATACTTGTCAATGTATAAAGACCATAAGGAATAAGAAGTTTGGCTTGCTTCAGCCAGTTGAAGTTCTTATACGGCCATGGAATTCAATTTCCATGGACTTCATTGTGGCCTTGTCGGTATCAGAAGGGTATACTAAGATATGGGTCATTGTTGACAGATTCTCAAAGATTTGACACTTTATACCTCTGGCTACAAATGTACCTATTAAGGAGCTGGATCTTATCTTCCTTAAAGTAGTGAGGAGATTGCAAGGGCTGCCAGAATGTTTTATCTCTGACCGAGATACCTGATACAAATACAGATTTTGGAAATGTCTCATTGAGTTTCTCACAGTCACACTCAATGTCTATACAGCCTTCCACCCCGGAGACGATAGGCAAACTGAAAGGGTAAATCAGACACTAGAGCAGTACTTGAGAAGCTATTGCTCATACCAGCAAGATGATTTGGATGCGTTATTGCCACTGGCGGAATACGCATACCACACCTCTATATGCGAATCCTCGTAGGTATCGCCATTTGTGGCAAACTAGAGGTTTATAATATCACTAACTGGCACGTGGCTGCATCTCATAATTAAGGAATACACCCAAATAGTGAGCTTGCGGTAAGTGATTAGGAAGGTACATTGCAGAACATTCGAGATACACTATAATGGGCCTAGTAGCATCAAAGGAAATGGCATGAACAAAGAAGACTTCCATCTCCTGAGTACATAACCCTGGGAGATGTCACTCAAGGCAGACTAAGGGGAGCTGACCATGATATGTTGGATAAAACAAACCTTTGCGCGATGCGATATATGGAAAACCTTAACTATTCTAGGTTTGGGAACTTTGTTGTTAAGCGAAAGATAGGGATACCTGCCTACGAACTGGAACTCCCAACCCTGTGGACAATCCATGCTGGATTCAATGTTGGACTCCTATAGCGATACCAGGAAAACCTCATAGGTAGACCTGCAAAGAAGGTACTGATACCAAAATTGTGGACTATGAGCTTAGCTATGTAGGGGACGCTATAGTAGAGAGCTGTTGATATGATTGAGCTATGGCCAAGTTCCCACACTGGTTCATACAATACTTGGTGTCATGAAATGGGTATGGGCCAGAAGAGAATTCTTGGGAAGCGGTAAAAAGTTGGAAGGTGCGCAATGATGGCATTGGTAAAATTTCAACAACGGAATTCTTATAAGCCAAAGGACCACAGGGTAAGAAAGATTCGGCACCTTTGTGAGACAAGCACTCTCTCTAGACAGGCAGCGGTTGAGTCTGACGACAGACTTGTAGAAGAGGGGAATAGTATAAGGCTCTTATAAATCTGTTCGTAAGGCATATCAAACCTTAGCCCAGCCAAAGACACTGAAGGGGCTTGGAGAGGAACGGTATCAAAGGCCTGCCTAGTAGCTAAACAAGCTGAGGTCCTATTTCCAAACAGAAGGTACCTTTATACTCAGTTAGGCAGGGAAACTCTGAGAGTAATGGTAACCCAGAGTCTCACTTAGGTAGGGTGTCCCTGTTGAACAGAGTAACCCGGAGTAGTATTCAGGTCGGGCAACCATGCAGAACAGGGTAACCTCGAATCCCAGTTAGGAAACTTAAAACAGTTTGGCAGGGTAACCAAGTAGCCTAGTTAGACATGGTAACGGGCTAGACAGTGTAACTGCAGAATCCCTGGAAAATATTGGTAAGTAATACATTTGCCATTAGGCCTCATATGTTTATGTAACCAGGGCTATCATGTTTGTAGAATAGCGTCTAAACAACAGGGAGGTTACACGAGATAGTATAGTGACCTAAATCTGTGTTTTGCAGATTTCAGATCCGATTTGGGCCATCCTGGTGGCGTGTTACCCTACCTAAGGGATCACGTGTAGAATTGTAGATTCCAAGTTAGCCAACTTTCAATATTACACTTAACTTGAAAAATCAAAAAAGTATCAGTGTTTGATTTGGAGCAACTAGGTAAATTACCAAAGTGAGAGATGGCAAAGTGTAACAGTTGGTAAAATGCTAACATATCTGTGCCACTGGAGGTAGAGGTGGTCCTATAACAACATGTAGGTCTGTATCGTTCAGCGGAGAAATGGTGTCCACATGGTTTAATAAGGGGAAACGTGACGGCTGACCCCAGGTAAGTTGCTATTATTGACACCAGATGTCACTATTGAGATACTCGAGGTACCTGATACCAAGGTGAGAGATATAGTAGTCGCTCTGAGGGCTATCTGCAAGTCAGGAACGAAGGTAATTTTCTTCTGATAAACTCTACTGTTAACAGTAACTAACGCACCTTGGACTATCCCAGCCCTGAGAGGTATTTCCGGACTATGAGTGCATACCGTCTTATCACTGCGTAAGTGGTTAACGAACTATTGGCTCTGGGTTGGGCCCATTTTAGCCAACACAGTAGTGCCACTTGCTGGGAGAGCTAGGTAGTCCCTATATAAGCAGCCTATAGGCCAAGTAGACCACGTTGACTACCATATTTGTATAGCTGGAAATGCCGCAGGGCAACGGAGTTTGGTCATCGATAATGAGTCCCATGTAGTCTTGACAGTAGGCCATTGAAAAGATAATGATCAGTAAGGTATTTCTCTCCTGCAATCATAGTTGAGATGCATTGCGGAAAGCCAATCGGATTAATGAGACTGTCCTTATCTGAGCGATCAGTACGCTCTGGCAGGTAATTCAACCAGAGGCAGGCATTGATAGCCCTCGGTGGGGAATGGTGATCAAGCATGTTCAGAGTAAGGATGAGTTTTGATCATATTTATTATTCTACATAAATACACACAATCGGCTCTATACTCTGTAAAATCCAACTATCCTCGCCAGAAGAACTTTTATAAAGTGAAGCTCCAGCCTAACGATATTAAGTTGTATAATTTGATTCGAACATCCTTATCTTTACCTTCGGTGAATTCTTCTAGGAGTCTTTTGGTACAGTCGCAACCGTAGGATCCATCTTCCCATAGGATATCCTGGCAGTATCATGGCATGTATAGATAAACAGATCAGGGCTGGGATACTCTACAGATCATGAACTTCAAGAGGCGCCAGTATGTTCATTCATGGGAAACCTGATAGCAGGATATGACCATTAGTGGACCTCTACCACAGAAATGATAATACCAAGAGGTACAAAGCTTCAATCACCAATCAGCAGCTCATATACAATACTGTGGGTAGTGCCAAATTCTGAAGCAAAATAGATCCTATCAATCATATCAGAGTAGTTTGCCAGAAGCTGTAAAAAGCACAGCTCTATGCCAACAGAAAGATGAGTCTCTTCTTACCAGAATAGCTTGATATCCTAGGACAAATGATAAATGATAAATGCATTCACCCAGCCCCAGAGAAGATCAGAAGCGTTGAGGACTGGACAAGACCTCAGAATAGAAATGAACTTCAGCACAGCAGTGGGATGATTAATTATATCTTACAGTTTCTACATAATATCACCACCCTTACTGCACCAATTATTGAGCATATCAAAGATGTTCAAGGGATATACACAGACTTTCATGAAGCAGCCTTTCAAGCAGTGAAAATAGAAATGAAAAATTATCCAGTACTTAGACCTATTCACCATACCAACCCAGAACCAATATGGCTATTCACATATATATCTCATACCGGCAGTGGCAGTTGGATAGGCAAAGGACTAACCAGAGATACAGCCAGACTGGCAGCATTCCACGTCAGAAAGCTGTCAGCCTCTTCGAGTAACTAACACACCCAGAAGGAGGAAGCTCTTGCAATAGTTGTGGCTGTACAAGCCTTCCCCTACTTGTTGTGCCATACCAAGTTCACTATAGTCATATAAATATAAGAGTCTTACAAATCTTAGGACATAAAAGTATCTCTGTGACTTGCTGCAAAGATGGATAATGCATCAAAGCTACTTGTATATCAATATAGATAACATTCCTGGAGTTTTGAATATTCTGGCAGACTATCTATAATACGTTTATGAAACCAGTTCAGGTCCACAAGATATAATCCTACAGGACTCCAATTATGAAAATTCAGATCTCCAGAAGTATAACTCTATTCATATTCAAACCAACTACACTTCTTCCCAATATTATACTATTGCAACGATTCCAATGCTGAAATGGAACCCATTGAAGATCTACAGCACTCTCTATCTCTCACTACTCATGAATAAATATAACACTGCTCCCATGACTACCTAGCAAGCACAGATATAGCAGCAAATACAGTTACACCCTCCCAAAAGGGCCAGAACTGCACCTGTATTAATGATAGTGGCATTCAGGCAGGCAACTCTTGGGGAGTCAAAGGCACCTTGTACCTTCAGCACACTATAGAGGAACGAAGCCATTTAGGTCTCAACTGGACTTGCTTCTATATTGTTCAGTGCCTTACCCACAGTGACAACAAAGGAGCCAATAGATATTTCCCCAAGGACAGTGAAAGGCTGAAGCAGGCAAAGAGAGCCAAAGCTACATCTGATACATCTATGAACAATAGCCCACCTCCTTTAAATGATAGCTCAATTTACCTTCCCTCTCCTTGAAGCTCATACCGCTGGCTTGCGGATATGATAACTCCAGCCTACCCACCTATGGCTTCTCCAGCTTCTCCAGCTTCTGGACCCCTGTTCACTAATCCTGAAGACTTCTACATTTACAACAAAGAGTTATTAGGCCCTGACCTTCCTTGGTACCCTCTACTCATCCGACATGAAAATGTTCTGCACAGCTGTTATAGAAGACCTCCAGCATGACCCTCTCCTCTGGCTACTCCTGGGTACTACTGACAATCTATACTATTCTATCCCGGATGGCCTCCATATAGCTTGCAATTCCAACACCTATTCTAACATCTAGATCCACTTGGAACCTAAACCAAAGGGGAGTAACAAATAGGCATTTCATCCTCAAAACAGTTCATGAAGGCCTAGGAATGTCATCAGCTTACAAGTTATACAAGTATGCTGGTTGTTCTGCTGGTGGCTTCAGATGGGGCACGACTTCATAGCCTACTTGTAACGGGGGCACCCTATAGGAAGATGGATCCTAACGTTGCGACCGCACCAAAAGACTCAACGCAAAGTTTAAAGAACGTAAAGATAAAATAATTGAATCAAATGATAAAGCTTAATATCTTAAGCCAGAGCTTCACTCAATTCAAGTCTTCCAGAGAGGATTGTTGGTTATCAGAGTAGAGTGCCGCTCGCGTTTGCTTAAGTTGAATTATAAAGCCAACGACACCAATCCCTACTCCAACCGTTAAGAGAGCTCCCTTCTCCACTCAGGGATTATCGGACACATGGCCCTTCCGGAATTAACTTCAGGGCCTGTGGATCGCGCGGATAAGTAGAGTCCGTTCAATCTTAAAGGTTTTCTGCAATGCATTTTGATTATGCCTGCAGGAGAGAAAAACCTTTCCGATCGCCGTCTTGTCAATGGCCAACTGAAAATCCGACTTTGGACCCAAACCTAGTTATGAGACTCAGTAGCCCTATAGCTTTTTCCGTCTATGCAAGCACTGCAGTCAACTGTGTCAACTTGGCCTATCGGCAACTTTTCTTGTGACTGCGTAGCTCCCCCGGTAAGTGTCTTTACTGAGTTAGCTACATAGGCGCTACCTATAGCCAACCGTTAAGGTATCACCTTAGCTGTGATAAGACTGAATGCCTCTTATAGTCCGGTAACGTCCCTCAGAAATGGTAAAGCGCCTGGGATATCGTTGTGTAAGTAGTAGAGTTGTATCCAGACTAACTTCCGTTTATCTACAACTCTCAGGCAGCTATTCCGGGGGGCCCCCATACCTCCCATAGGGATTATAGGCACCTAGAGTACCCTCGGAAGGCCATCTGATGTCAATACTAACAACTTGCCCGTGTCGGCCGTCGCACACCCCTATATATATCCTGCGGACAGCATCTGGTTGGAAGGACGGAAGTGACGTATAAGGGGTTACGCTGCCATCTTCGATTTCTCAGTTTTGTTAGGCTTTTACCAACTGTCAGCCTTTCCCTACCGTCACAAGGGGCGAACGTGGGAGCCGCAAGGGGGTGTTGACGCGCCAAAATCACTCCAACCACCCTGGGGTACTTGTAGTAGGATTACGCTTTTCGCGTAACGTTAGGGGAGAGTTAATTGAGGTCCACGATTTCACCCGCGATCCCTAAGGTAGGCTAACTGGGCCCTATCATGGTGCCAGTCGCTGCGGAAGTCTGTGTAACGCCCCTTTGTATTACAAGAAAGTTCCGTGTAACTGACTTATTTGTTATACGCGATTCCACAAGCTAGAAACACCTGGTTACATGAATGTAGCAAACCCGGCGGCTTCTACACTGCTACCCATGTTTTCCTATGGCTCCCTGTTACCCTGCCTAAGTGGTTACCCTGCCTAACTGAAGAGAAGGGTTACTCTATGTAAAGGGTTACCCTGCCTAACCATACTTCCGGGTTACCCTACTCAAGAGGGTTACCCTGCCTGACTGTAGCTCTGTGTTACCCTGTTTAGCGGGGTTACACTACCTAGGTCTGCACCAAGGTTACACGGCCTTGCTGGGTTACCTTTTCTAACTAGGTACCTAAGTACCCTTTCTTCATGAAAAGTACTTATGGTTGCTATGTCACTTTGCAGCTGTTTGGTACTGTTCCTGTCCACGTCCTAGTAGGACCAGCGGCTGGGCTGAGGTTCGGTAAGCTATACCAACTGATCTAGGGGTCGTTACACTACTCCCCTCTTCCATAAGTCTTTCCTCCGACTTAGTTTTCTTGTGTGGGCTGATTTTTCACACTTATCCCCCTTTCAGGGACTTTTTATACACGGTGATCTCTTGGCTTAGCAAGATACCAGTCATGAAAATACCGCAATGCCTCGCCTGCGGTTGCTTTCAACATCGTAAAACAGCTCCCATGAATTTTCTTCACTGCCATACCCTTCCCACGACACGAAGTAAGGTACAAACCGGTGTGGGAAATTTGCTTTCATACTTCCATACCACCGGCTATCTACTATGGCTCTTACTAAATAGCTGGGCTCCGAAGTAAGGATGTCGGGTTCTGGTATGGCTTTAGCAGGTCTGCCTACCAGGTCCTCACGGTAAGGTTCCGGAAGTCCCACATTGAAGACCGGATGGATTGTCCACCTTGCAGGCAGCTGTAGCTCATAAGCCCGTGTCTCTATTCTCCTCTTAACTACAAAAGGTCCAAATCTCTTATACTCTAGTTTCTCCATAGGTCGCTTCGTGCGAATGCTAGGTCGGTCCAACATAACACGGTCTGCCTTCTTAGCTCTGCCTTGGACTAAATCCTCCAGGATGACATACTCGGGTGATGGAGGACGCTTCTGGTCTAGCCATTTCCGCTGTCGTTCCAGGGCCATTTGTAATGTGTCTCGAATGTCTTGCCATGTACCCTCCCAATCCTTGACGACAAGTTCACTGTTGGGGTGTATACTTTGATGGTCAGACAGGGCCCCGCACCAATTGGTCCGTGGCACAAACCCGTAGTTCGCCTCGAAGGGTGACACCTTCGACGACTCGGATACTGACGTATTGTATGCGTGCTCCGCTAAGGGTAGCAGTGCAGCCCAATCGTCTTTGTGGTAGGAACAGTAACTTCTTAGATACTGTTCCATGGTCTGATTAACCCTCTCAGTTTGCCCAACTGTTTCCAGATGGAAGGCCGTAGATACATTGAGTTTGACTTGTAGTAGATCCATGAGACTCATCCAAAACTTGGAAGTGAAACTGGTATCGCGATCAGAAATGATCGATTCTGGGAGCCCTTGCAATTCCCAAATTTCCTCCATATATGTGAGAGCAAGTTCCTTTATGGGCACCTCAGTTGCTAAAGGGATAAAGTGAGCCATCTTGGAGAATCTATCCAATATGACCCAAATCTTTGTATATCCCTCTGTGTTTGGTAATGCCACAATGAAGTCCATGGAAATAACATTCCATGGTCTCATCGTAACTTCAATAGGCTCAAGTAAGCCAAACTTCTTATGCCAGATCGTTTTGCTACTTTGGCATTCATCACAGGTCCGAACATATTCAGTGATGTTTTCCTCCATTCTCGGCCAGTAGAAGTTTGCCTTACCTCGTGCTATTGTCTTGTATGTACCAAAGTGTCCTGCGATGCGTGAATAATGTTCTGCTTCCATGATTGTTCGCTTAAGCCCCGCGTCTTTCGGAACATACCATCGATTCTTGTAGGTGAGCAAGTCCTTTGTCACATCAAAATGGGCATCCACAGTGTTACTTTTGGTAACCAGTGCCTTCAGTAGTATCAGGTACGCCTGATCTAGTTTCGCAGCAGCACGCAAGGCTGTCAGAAATCCAGACTGCAGGCGAAACCCTTAACTAGTAAGTAGCATCTGTGGGCGCAGGAGGTCTCGTTCCTGCTGTATGTGCAACTGCCCAGGCTGAAAAAATGTTGATGATATAGGATCACTCCCCCCTTCCGGGCGGTTGTCCCTACGCCGCGATAACGCATCTGCCTTCTCATTAAGTAGGCCTTCTCGGTTTACCACCTTGAAGTTAAACGGCTGTAGGAATTCCGCCCAGCAGTGTTCCCTCCGGTTTAGGACCTTGGTACTATTAAAGTACTCCAGATTCTTGTGGTCTGTATATACCACAATCTGGTCCTCCACCGAGCGCCATAGATGATCCCATTCCTTGAATGCTGCGATGATCGCGGTCATCTCTTTATCGTGAACATCGTAGTTCACCTCCGCAGGCAGGAACTTCCTACTGTGATAGGCCAATGGGTGCCATTTCTGGTCATCACATAATTGGGAGAGCACAGCACCCAATGCGTAATCAGTGGCGTCGGTCTCCAACTTAGTGGGACGAGAGCCATCAAAGTGTGTCCGAATGGGACCTGTGGTGAACAAGTCTTTTAGATGTTCAAATGACTGCTCACAAGCGGGCGACCAGTCCCACTTTACATCCTTCTTGGTCAGATCCATCAGAGGCTTTGCCACTTTACAAAAGCCGTTGATGAATCGACGATAGAAGTTCGCAAAGCCCATGAAGCATGGAACGTCAGTTACGTTCTGAGGAGTCTTCCAAGCCTTGATCTCCTCTACCTTACGAGTCGTCATAGATATCCCATGCTCAGATATCTTATACCCAAGGAATTCAACTTCCCTTTGACGGAAGGTAGACTTCTTTATGCTAACGCAAAAACCTACCTTGCGGAGTCTCTCCTTTACCTGACGAACTAACGAAACATGTTCTTCGATCGTCTCTGAGTATATCAAGATGTCATCCATATAGGCGATGACTCCTGCATCAAGCATATCCCTGAATACGCTATTGATCATACTGTGGAAGGTAGATGGTGCGTTGCATAGTCCAAACGGCATTACCATATATTCGTACAGGCCGTAACGACTATTTAAGGCGGTTTTCCATTCTTCACCCGGTGCCATCCGGATGAGATAATAGCCATTTTTCAGGTCCAGCTTAATGAACACTGTAGCTTTCCCGAGCCTATCTCGTAGCTCATTCATCAAAGGCAAAGGATACTTGTTCTTAATAGTTATCTTATTAAGTCCTCGATAGTCGATACATAACCGAATTGTTCTATCTGGCTTCGGCACCAAGAGGATAGGGGCTCAGGCGGACGACGTAGAACGCCGGATATTCCCTTGTTCCTCCATTTCCCGGATGTAGTAATATAGTACATCTAATTCTCGCTTAGAGAGAGGGTATATGGGCCCCGATGGCGGTTTGGCCTCCGGCTCGAGTTCAATCCTGTGATCAAACTCAGTATGCCGGGGAAGGGAAGTTATATTTTCTTGACTGAAAATATCTGCATAATCACTATATTCAGGTAGTAGGCTGACTCTAATGTCCTTGCCATCTTCTCCAATATATATTGCCATACCCAAAAGGTACACCTGACTACTATCCTCGGCTAGGAGTTCTTCACTGGTGATGAACTCACTTCGTTGCTTAACGACAAGACAGTTTGTCTTACAGTATTCTGAACGCCACTTCAGAATACCAGTTTCCCAGTCAATATCAGGATTGTGGTACTTCAACCACGATATCATAAGATAGCTGTCTACCTTGGTGTCCGGCATATCCCCTAGTTTGAATCTTATATCATTCACATAGTCGCCTATCTTCATTCTCACTGTCGTGGTGTAAAGTTCCCGAGACCCTGGATTCTGGTTGCCACTTGCATCAGAGATTGGTGTCGGATGTTTCCGATGGATACAAGGTAATTGGGCTTTCTAAACCCATGTGCTACTTAGCACGGCACCCGTAGCACCACTGTCCAACAGAAGTAAGGCTTCCTTACTATTTCTATGCTTCTTGAAATTCGAGTCCAAGCCGACTTTCACGTGTATTGACCTAGTGTAGGGCGGCGGGCCAATTAGCCGCGGCCGCTTAGCGGGTCTTTCTTCGCTAACAGGTTTTGTTCGCTTAAGCGTCATAATGTATCTCTCGTATATAATAAAGTGTGGGTGTTTACTTTCACGCCTGTGAGATTTCGGGTATTTAACCCTCCTCAGGTAAACTTGTAAATAAGTTCAATTGCTTAATCAAGTCCTGCCTGATTGATATACATAAGTGAAACAAAACCAATGAAACCAGACCATCTCTATCGGTCTTCCCCAAGGAAAGCAGCCAACAAAGGAAATAAGAAATAAACCCTCGCAAAACCTTCACAAAAGAAAACCCGTAATCCCACCCTGTCCTGGCAGTTGCGGATCAACCTTGTTCTTTTGTAAGGGTGAGGGTACTCAGCTAGTCCAATTTCCCTTTCCTTCTGCCTTTTTCCTCCGCGCCTTAATGTAAAGATTGGTGGTCAGCTTTCTGGTTTCTCAGACACTGCTTAAAGGGCTTACCTAATTAGTTCCATCGGTATCAATCTCCAAAATCAGAGGAGAGCCGCGGACCTCAGTAACCCTTTTGACAACTGGGGGTGGAGCCTCAATGCGACGGTGTTTAGATACCGTAGGTGCTAAATGCTCAGCCTCAGGTGCATACCGCCGGCGTGAGGGTTTGATTGATTGCACTACGGGTTCGGGAGCAGTATGCTGTTTTCAAAAGTTACTCTGATTTGCACACCGCGAACATTGCTTTAAACGACTGCGTTTGTCAATCAGAGTAGTCGGAATGTTCCGATGTTTGATCTCATAGTCTGATTTCTTAACCCGGGAGGGGTTGGCGGTGCTTGCTAGAGACCGTGGATTTCGGTTCTCAGGGCCTCGCTCCTTCTTTCGTTGTCGCTTAGCGCACGCAGACCTGTCATCTTCTCGTTCGTGGGTGGTTGGCTTTTACTTGACAACCGTTCTATTGAAGGATGCAATGTCTTCCAGCTGATGGCCGGTGTTGCGAAGCAGTTTTAGGTAATCGATATATGCTTGCGGGTTTGGAGTTTTCATTCCCCCAGCATTTCGCAATTCAATGGTTTTGCCAATGCGGGCCTTGTCCTTCTCTATTACCGGGTCATAATGCAACTCACTGGCTAAGCGAATGAGTTCATCGACAAATTGGTCCACCTTTCCTGGCTTCATAGCCAAACCATTCGACTCACAAAGAGCACGATCCTGGTCTGAGTGACCGCCGAAACTGGACTCCAGGCGTTTTCGGAAGCCTCCCCAAGTGCGCAACTCATTGCTTGCGTTAAAGGTCACTCCTACCCGTTGAGCGGCATCCTGGCTAATGTGAACATGTATGCTGTTGTACCATTTCTTTGCGGCCCTTCAAGAAGCGCGATGATCAGGCTGACTTTATCCATATTAGACCTCCTAAAGTGTCGATAGTAGTTAAAACCAATCTCCGCATCCTGGATGAATCGCTGTGTGTCAAGTGGGTCTCCATTGAACCCCTGGATCCCCTACTTCACGGGGTTCTTCTGTCGAATGTGGGATTTCTTGTAGGACTTTCGAAGAAAGTCTGTTAAGGCTTGACACCGCTCATCATACCGTCGCTTCTTAGCCTCATTCCAGCGCGACTTGCGTAGTCCCAGAAATTTGCTGAGATCAGGGAGGGAGAAGGAGGATTCGTCGCTACTGCTCGAGGTGTCGGAATTATCCGGTTCTCCTGCTTCGCCGACGTTTCCACCACCTGGTGGTTTGCTACCACCATCTACACCACTGTTTCCACCGCGGAGTTCCAATGGTTTCTCATATCCGCCAAAGCGGTCCTCAGAGCTTTCGTGACTGGCTTATGGGAGAGAAGCTTCCGGAGGGGAAAACAGTCTTATAGGAGGTGCGGGTAATGGAGTAACTTTAGCAGCAAGGACCTTATCCACTCCCCTCTGAACTAACTGTTGGAAGCGGGGACAAGCTCGAACATCCGTATCGTCATCGAACGACAGAAACGACAAGGGGTCTTTTTCAACTTCGGACCTTTGGGATTTTGCATTATCGGTTCACGGGTCCCTTTCGTACATGGCGGGCTATGGTGAAATCCAATATTCCCATCAGGTCTTCCCTCGATCCTAGCAGTAGGAGAACAATAAGCTGTAGCCGACTGCGCTTCTACCCCAGGAAGCCCAGTCCTCCTGGCGCTGCCCGTGGGTGTGGCTGGAGCCGGCGGTACTTGCGGGAGGACAAGCGGTGCCGGACTTTGTGGTGTGGCTGGCCAGGGAGTTGCCTCTGCCACCGCATATGGTCGCTCCGCTTCTAAAACACTAGTTGGCGTTGATGGTTCAGCCGGAAGGGCTGCAACTGCGGTTGTAGTTTTTGGTTTTACGGGTCTCTTGTCCTCTGTTACCCCTGCGAGGCGTGAAGACCTCCAAACCGTGCCTGTGCCGGAAGGGTTCTGAGATCGGCTGGCTAGGCGGGCTTCAACAGCGAGGGCAAAAGGTAATACCCGCGATGTGCCTAGAGTGAGGCCAAGTCCCAAAGCTTCCCTGGCATGTGGCGTTAAATGCTCATGCCATGTGACATTTGCCATGGCTTCTGCAAAGTGCGGGGCAAAACTAAGCAGTCCTGTGAGGATAAGGGGAAGCGAAGCAGCTTGCTCCATAATCACATCATTTTCGGAATCAATGCTGATTCCTTCTCTTACAGCCCACTGCAGGGGCTTTAGGCGACCCTTCAGCGCTTGCACTGTTATGACCTGCTGGCGATAGGCATCTTGGACCTTCTTTACCCAGTCGGTGGCTATTGTGACCATTTTCTCTTGAAAATAGGTCTGCTTTGCCTCAACAGACCATTCGAGTTGGGACTGAGCTTCCACGAACCTGCGGCCTACTTCATGTAGAATATAATTCTTAAAGACTTTGTGGGTAAAACGTGCAAAAGTAACCCCTTACAGGACTGCCTCAGGTACCATCACGGAGAGATTGTGGGTGATGTATTCCATGATTGCCCTAAGATGGGGGGCCACCATGGTCTGACATTCCTCAGGCACCTCAATGGGTGCCGCTTCAATCAACTTCGTAACCGCCTCCCAACCCAGGCCCCTTAGGTCTGAGATAACATCGTAGTCCTTGAGGGGACCCGGTGTGGGGGGGACGGTAGTCATTTGTGAACGCGTAAGAGACATTTCAGACATAATACTTTCCAGCCTGGGCTACTCATTCACGACAAGGTTACCAGTACTCGTAAATGTCAGAAAGGGGACTCGAGGAGCAACAATTCTCTGGAGAGAGTTAATCTCTGGCTTAACGATATACTGTAACGGGGGCACCCTATAGGAACATGGATCGTAAGGTTGCGACCACACCAAAAGACTCAATAAAAGGTTCACAGAAGGTAAAGATGAAACAATTGAAGCAAATGATAAAACTTAATATCGTTAAGCCAGAGCTTCACTCAATTCAAGTCTTCTCGAGAGGATAGTTGGTACTCAGAGTAGAGTGCCGTTCGCGTTGACTTAAGTAGAATTATAAAGCCAACGACACACATTCCAACTCCGACCGTTATGACAGCTCCCTTCTCCACTTCTGGATCATCTGACACATGGCCCATCCGGAATTAACTTCACGGCCAGTGGATCGCTCGGATAAGTTTAGTCCGTTCAATCTTAAAGGTTTTCTGTAATGCATTTTGATTATGCCTGCAGGAGAGAAAAAGCTTTCCGATCGCCGTCTTGTCAATGGCCAACTGAAAATACGACTTTGGACCCAAACCTAGGTATTAGACTCAGTAGCCCTATGGCTTTTTCCGTCTATGCAAGCACTGCAGTCAACTGTGTCTACAAGCCTATCGGCAACTTTTCTTGTGACTGCGTAGCTCCCCCGGTAAGTGTCTTTACTGAGTTGGCTAAATAGGTGCTACCTATAGCCAACAGTTCAGGGATCACCTTACCCGTGATAAGACTGAATGCCTCTTAGAGTCCTGTAACGTCCCTCAGTAATGGTTTAGCGCCTTGGATATCGTTGTGTAACTAGTAGAGTTTTATCCAGACAAACTTCCGTTTATCCCCGACACTCAGATAGCTATTCCGTGGTGGCCCCATACCTCCCATAGGGATTATAGGCCCCTAGAGTACCCTCGGAAGGACATCTGATGTCAATACTAACAACTTGCACGGGTCGGCTGTCGCCAACCCTTATATATATCCTGCGAACACCATCTGATCGTGAGGACGGCAGTGACGTATACGGGGTTACGCTGCCACCTTCGATATCTCAGTTTTGTTAGGCTTTTACCAACTGTGACCCTTTCCCACCCGTCGCCAGGGGCGAACGTGGGAGCCGCAAGGGGGTGTTGGACGCGCCAAAATCACTCCAACCACCCTGGGGTACTTGTAGTAGGATTTTGTGTTTCGCGTAACATTAGGGGAGGGTAACTTGAGGTCCACGATTTCACCCGCGATCCCCAAGTAGGGTAACAGGGCCCTATCATGGTGTAAATCGCTGCGGAAGTCTGTCTAATTCCCTATTGGGTCACCAAAAGGTTCCGCATAACTGACTTATTTGTTACACGCGATTCCACGAGCTTGAAACAGCTAGTTACACGAATGTAGCACACCCGGCGGCGTCTACACTGCTTACCATGTTTTCTTAGTGTTCCCTGTTACCCTGCCAAAGTGGTTACCCTGCCTAACTGAGGAGATGGGTTACCCTATCTAAAGGGTTACCCTGCCTAACCATGCTTCTGGGTTACCCTACTCAAGAGGGTTACCCTGCTTGACTGTAGCTCCGGGTTATCCTGTCTAGCGGGTTTACCCTACCTAAGTGTGCACCAAGGTTACCTGGCCTTGCAGGGTTACCCTATCTAACTAGTTACCTAAGTACCCTTTCTTCATGAAAGGTACATATGGTTGCTATGTCACTTTGCAGGTGTCTGGTACCGTTCCTGTCCACATCCTAGTAGGACCACTGGCTGGGCTGAGGTTCGGTAAGCTATACCAACTGATCTAGGGGTCGTAATACTACTGTAGCTCTTGTCATGAATGTTAGATCTACTTGGAACCCACTATACTTCCTGCAGGTAAATTACTGGCCCTCCCATCACCCGATGAAGCCTAACAATCCCTTGCTATTGATCTTGCTAGCCAATTCAATAAATCAAATAACCATACAACTATCTGGGTTATTATCGATCGCTTTACCAACTTTACTCATCTTATCCCACTTTAGAACTCTTCCAAATCTGAAAAGGTATTTAATCAATTCCAGAAGACAATTTTTAATGTTCATGGCCATCATCTAAGGATAGTACTGGACACAACTCTTGCTTTATCTAAAGGTTCTGGTCCTTGATGATAAAGTCAAAGGGTATCCAGGTTTTGATGGCAACTCAATACTACCACTAAATTAATTACTAGGTAGAGTGCCGGATTCGCACCCTTAAACAAATGATGAGAAACTTCATTAATAAAAGACAAAACAACTGGTCCAATACCCTCCCAGCGATAGCAGTAGCCAGCAATGGGGCCCCCAGTGTATTCTTAGGAATCTCTCCATACCAAGCACTGTAAGGAGACCCTTGGAAGCTCTTCAATTCTGTCCTCACAGCCGTCAGCAATGGACTAGCAGTAGTTGAGATCTTGAATACCCATGTAGCCTCTAGGTTGGAAGTTGATATGGCAAGAGTGCAGGCTACATTGCGGAATTTTATGCAAGGGGATAAGAAGAGGAACCTAAATCGAAAACCAATCAGTATTGGCAGCGGAGTACTTATCAGAGGATGCCAATAAACCTCCTGCCCGCAACGATCCAAGAACCTAGAACCTCACTGTTTTATACCATTTAAGGTGATAAAGGATGACTCTAGTCATGACAACTACAATATTGAATTGCCTAAGAGACCGGAACACCAGAAGCAATACTTTTACATCTCATACCTCAAGGATTATTATAAGAAAGATGCCAATAGGTTTGCATACAGTACAATTTTTCGGCCGGCCCCTATACTCATCAATAATGCAGAAGAAAGGTAAATAGTAGTGAAACTACATTATTGCCTAGCGAACAACGGAGTTGAATTCCCAGTACACTGGAAAGGGTATGCAAGGAGTAATGGCTTTTAGGTACCTATCGAGAATCTGGAGAATTCAAAGGATATAATAGCGGAATATTGGAAAGTATATCACAGTACAGAGCCACTACCTAAGATCACCTTCTTCTATATCACAACCTCTTGGGTCACTATGGAAGTATCTACAATCCCTAGCCCTAGAACTATTATTCCCAACTAGTTCAGGCAGCCCTATAACAATGAGGAATAGATTGTCTAATCTCAGATCATAGCTACATCAATACTTATGATCACAATTACTCTGGCATTGGGAGAGTGACGATAAGGCCTATGACCTTGGAAGAAAATCAGTTTAGTTCAGATTTGAGGAATGTAACTTATATACATGTTGGTTACATCTATTACCACTTTGATTAGCCTTGCCTTTGTCATATACTTTCCTGGATTTTATTTCTTTTGTAATTGATATCCCTACTGGAATCTCTAGATTCCCACGGTCTGCTTACTGTATGCTTTGGAGGATCGCCAGGATTGTACCCCAGTAGTTCCAAGTCAAGGAACAGCTTATTTATACTAGTTCGATGATAGAGGCAGTATTGTGGGGCAGCTCCACCATTCCATGATTTCGCAGTCCCAGAGAATTCCAGTAGCTGTTCATTTACTAGTAATGATAGTTGCTGCGGGTTACCTGAGCCACAGCTCTTTGAGGAAAGATATCTTGTATTCAATATTGTTCTTTAACTAGGCGGAGACATCAGACTTCTGACGAATGCCTTGACAGTACTTAGACTTGGTTTAACGGTAATCCTATAGCTCCCCTTCGCTTTAGATACTATTCTACTCTGCTCTCTTTAGATGCGCCACTCAGTAGGTGTCCCTTAAAGACCAAAGCAATAGCAGGCTACCACCTATTGTCTATTGGATAACCGATCACACAGGCCAGCACCTGTAACAGAATCCACACATCACTACAAATACCTCCTTTTACTAGCTTGTGGAGTTAGTGGAAAAGCGAGATGAAAAAGCTCATTCTATTATGACTCTATAGAAATCAAAATTGTCACAGATATGCAATATTTTAAGCAGTTGACCTCCAGGTGCATAAGACCCCTCAGGACAGCACCACATAAAATCAAGCAAGGATCTCTAATAATACCTGTCTGCATCCCAGCGTGTTTCAAGCTGAGAAGGATCATGAGAGGAGAAACAATGACTATTACTATAGTGGAAAATATGGACCCTACTCCATTAACTACTTTGAGAAAAAGAAGTATATGAGGCTTCAAAAGCTAGGGCATGGAGGCTCTGTGCCATCTTGAAAACCCTAGAATATCTGCAGAATAAACCACCACCAGGAAGATATTCCCTATGCAAAGCAAGCAGTAACAATTACCACAAACTATGCAAGACCTGGTCGACTTCAATCCCAATCCCTCGCAGCATACATTTATGTCAGTAGCCATAAACTAAGGTACTCTACGATACTGGATCTATAGTAGACCACTTTATAACATGATGGTTTGTCACCACACAGCAAATCCCTACTGGAGAACTAGAAACTTCTATCATCCTGAAGATGGCAGTTAAGGGATCATGATGAGCTATCAACTATATGGCAAAGACAGTTATACAGGAAAATAATGAAAGCAGCGATATATCTGAAGCCCTAGTCTAATCTATGGACTATGATATCTTGCTAGAAATGCCTTACCTCTATACTTACTATGCTGTAAAAGATTATAGAAAATATATTTTCACCTTCGCTGACAAGGGACTTACCATGAACTGCAAGATATTAACCCACCCCTGATTTTCAACTATAAATGAAGCCGATGCACATGACTTCATTTCCCAGTTTCCTACTATATTCCCCGACAAGAAACCACCAGAGAAATAAAGGTTGAGAGATTACAACCACTACTTCCTGCAGAGTGATAATATTTTGAATAATAAACTGAGATTATTCTTGAATACAAACAAGATTATGATAGCATAGAAAGCTGTAATAGAATACGAGAAAGCAAAAGGAATTATTTTTCCATGTGAGGCACACAACCCAGTCAATATATTCTGAAGTTTAAATACAAGGTGGTTAATCAGAATGCTTGCAGACCTTATAACCAGCAACGAAAATACTATCTAGGTGCAAATAGCGCACACAGTTGAAAGATAGATCCTAAGTGTGCGAATGTACCAAAAAACAAAAAGTTAAATTCACATAAGGTAAAGAAAACTTAAAGAATCAAGTGGTAATGCTTAATATGGTTAAACTGAATCTACACTCAATTCATGTTCTTCTCAATAGGTGAGATATATATAAGCCAACCAGTGATGTTCACATTTACTTAAACAGAATTATAACGACAATGATACTTATTCCTATTCTGACGATCAATGTGTACCCTTCTCCACTCAGGGTTAATCAAAATCGGACTAGTGGACTGTCAGGTTCAGAAGTATACGGATCTAACGGATAAGGATAGTACACCAATATGACTGGTTTTCTGCAATACATCTGTATCGTGTCTAAAGAAAAGAAAAACCTTTGCGATTAAACTCTTGTCAGTGGCCTACAGTCATGTCGACATGCAACTAATTTTCTTAGTTAAGGCGTAGATACGCTGTGGCAATTCCGTCTATACAAGTGTTGTAGTTAACCTAGTCTACTTGGCCAATCGCTAGTATTTCTAGTAATAAGTTTGCTCTCCTGGTACGTGGCACTAGTTTATTAGCTAATTCAGTGGTACCCAGAGCAAATGCATCGTCAACCACCTCTGCCATGTCAAGCCACAATTCTTTCAGAATCCAGTCCAGAGTATTAGGTATGATATCATGTTAGACTAGAGTTGCATGACTAGTAGAGTTTTATACCTGAATATAGTTCCATATCTTCCTAACTCCAAGGGACCCTTTCTGAAGGACTCACATACCTCCAAGAGGCATATCGGGCATGAAGAGAACCTTCCGAGTGCCATATGGTGTCAATACTTGCAACTTGTCAGGGTTGGCCGTCGGCAACACCTATATTATCCTCTATACAGCATCCGTTCAGTTGCACAGTGGTGACACATCAATTGTTATATGACTTCTTCCCACCCGTATATTACGCTAGTGTTTTATCAACACTAGTACATTTCTACAGAGAGTCAAAATGTGAATACAGGGGCCAGAGACATGTGTTAGACTGCCAAACCTACCCCAATCACCTCAGCGTGACTACAGAAGATTTTCGCATATGGTATAAGGTTATAGTAGGGTAACTTGAAATCACTCTTCCTATAAACCAAGTCCCAAGTAGGGTAACCTGCCCTAATCATAGCTAAATTTACATCAGACCCCCGTATAAGCCCTATTTAAGTCACGGAATTACCCATGTAACTCTACACACAGTTTACAGCCAATCAAGAGAATACGATACAAGTGTTTAAACTGATAAGTAAACGAGAACTGACGCCTTATCTCATATCTTGTTTGCCACAGATTTCTCCTTACCCAGCCTAATCACTTACTCTGCTTAAGCAAGGCAGTTAGTTAAACGGCTCTAGAAGTAGTTAGGCACAAACGACTCCCAAGAGGATTACATGACTTTTCAGAGGGGACTGCATAAATCTGAACCTCAACAGGCAATTACCCCCCTGCGCACAGGGCTTTCGCCCTGGGAGTTGACACTGGCACCTTGTGCAGTTGCTCGCTTAGAGAGTAAAACAAGAAATTGGAATACATCTTGTTACCCCGTAGACATCTTCGACGTCCGTCCGACCGGATGCTGTCAGCAGGGTATATGGGAGGGCCTCTATGGCTACGTCTGGGAAGTGGAATGAAGCGATTCCGGGAAGAACTCGGAAGGTTACACCCAGATGAAGTTAAGAGAGCCCAGGTAGCCCTAGACGGATATGAATGCGCGATTGAAGTAGGCTACTCCAATACCCACCGAGAGTACGCTGACACCCCCGTGATGCCTATAAGGTCAAAGAACCTATCAGAACAAGTTGATAAGGAGAGGTAGTGAAGACTAGAGGGTATTGGCCCAATCGTGAACAATAGTCATCCTGAAAGCCAGCTGCGGAGCCGGATAAGATGGCACAAAGCAGATTCGGCCAACAACCAAGCAGGCCCCTTAGAGTTCTAAGAAGTTATTGGTATATTCCAAACTGGGCGGCCATATCTTAACAGCTGAAAGAAGGTTGACACCTGAGATCAAGGGGGTCCACGGTCTCAGAGAAGTCGGGAGCTCTGATCATACCATTAGCTGTGTGGGGGAAGAGAGTGTTTGAGGGTCAAAGCGGGTTCGCTCTGGGATTAAGAGACAAAGGTTGAGAAGGAAATACCTCTATATATGCAAATCAGTTGTAGTCCGCGAACACTCCGACACGGGATATAAATATCGCAGTCCCTCCCAAGCTTCCGCCATCATCAAGCAACGCAGAAGAGATCTTATCAATATCGTAAGTTTTACTCAGAAATCTTTACCTACGAGCCTTCCTAGACAATCTCCGTATATGAAGAAAGATTGATGCGTAGTCCGATTTGCTTGCCCTTAGAATTGACTACCCTTAACAGTATATTGATTTTTTCTCCTTGTTACCAAGGCTCCTTACATGACTCTTGGACACCTCCAAGTTATACCTCCAGAATCACTCAAGCTCATAGCTGATTCCACACACCTCGATGAGCATCTGCTCGTACCACATCCCTCAAAATACATCTCCTCATTTGCGGAAATACTTGAAAACTCCCTCTCGGAGATTCAATTCTATATACCTCAGGAACCCTCCCTGTTCACCGACCCCTTACTCATCCCTACCGAATTAGATTTCGCAGAAATCTACGAACACTTCTACAGTCCCACCTTTCTGTGGAAACCGTTCCAAGACTATGATACTGAAGAAGAAAGAAACTCCAGTTCTTTCAGCATTACCTCCCACTCCTTCACCCCATCTCTTTAGAGACTAGGAAAACATCCAGAGTCCTAATAAATCGAGATGGCCCAACGATTGAGTGTCGACACGGACAAAGCCACGTCGGACATAGAAGATGTCTCTCTGGTTGGAAGCGATCATGCACCTGTGCACTCAAGGTCACCTTTGGCACTCCACCACCTTTCACAGCCAAGTGGAGTCAGAAAGTAAGCCGCTGGAACTCGATCATGCACTCCCCATCCCCCCGATGCCAGAAATCCAGCTATATAAAGATTAGCAGAACGTATAGGCCAGGATATTAGCTACTTCAACCGTACCCTCTAGGAATCCGTGGATATGTAACATAAGGCCTACCATGAACTATCTAGTCAAGCTCAGGATCAGGCAAACCAACTCCAGCACCATGCTTAACGGATAACCCGTGCGGAACAGATCATTGGCGAAGAGTTGAAACAGGTCAATTCGGTACATGATATGTTGGCAACTGAACCCACGGCACTTCAAGATGCAACCACCAAACGGTTGGAGGCAAAGTTGCGGGCCCAAGAAGAACGGGCTGCACACGATGAAGCGGTAAGTACCCAACTTTATGCAATCATAGGGGCAACAGGACAATAGTCACTTGATCAAGACCGCCAGCTAGAACAGGCTTTGGCCAGGCAAAAAGCAGAAGTCCTGCAAAGACAAGTGGCCACACAAATGGAACATGAGTGTACCATGGAGGAGTTACAAGAACTGCACCAACGCGTTGAACAAGAGCAGTCACATAGGGAGGTCTATGTGATCAGGCAGAAGGCCGCATCTGAGCAACTAAATCGTATGTTGGCATGGATGAATAAAACCTTGCTGCAACTTCAAGTTGCGAGGATCCTGCCAAGTGTGTGGGAAAAAGTGGCGCAACAGCTTGTGGAAAATCCGGGCTAGGAAAAACGGACCAGGGCCGATTGCGAGAAGAGTTTCGGTTCATTCCACGAAGAGACAAATGAAAGGCAGAGGATCGTGGTGACAGAAACGTAAATGGTGGAAAAGAACCACGCCTCCCCCCCC